>JACEFZ010022239.1:0-24201 GCA_014155875.1 Cepaea nemoralis
AATGTCAGATGGAGGAGTCGGGGCTGCGTACGAATTTGGCTGGGGCATTGACACCCCAAAAAATTTGGGGAAGTTTGAAACCTTCGTCAGCCCCCAAAGGGGCGTGGCGAAAGCTGTTAGATTTTTGCTGCCCTTCATGTACGGCAATCTGCCAGTAACCTTTAGACATGTCAACGTCGTAAAAAAATTAGCGTACCCAGTTCGTCAAAATCGTCATGTTTGCCTTTGGGTTAAAAGATCAAAAACGGGTTATTTTGTTCAGTTTTCTGTAGTCGATGCAAAGTCTTTGGGTTTTAACCGTACAATGACCAGGGGTAAAGAAAAATCTGAAGGGATCGTCTGATGTGTTTTTTTTTTTCTAATTAAATGATTTCCTGATGTAGTTTTCCTTGTAATGTAATGGTATTTGTATGGTCTGCATTTTATGGGTGTGTTTGATGTGAGTGTGATTTTGATGCTTCTATTCTGTTTGTCCTGGTTGTCTGAAAAGATGGTGTTGTATTGTTGTATCAACTGTTTGCAACTGTTTGTGCTCTGCTTGACTTAAGTTTGGATTGATTTTGATCTCCTTCAAGCAGTTTGTCGTGTCTAATGTAGGTGTTGGAATCTCGTCGCTAGAATCGTCATCTTCGTGATCTATTATCACGGTGCAAGCTGTCGTATCGTCTTGTTCGTTGTCTCTGTTGTAGAATGGTCTTAGCATATTTATGTGAAATATTTTGTGTTTGTCTTTGATTAGGATCTCGTAGTCTACGGGTGAGATTTGTCTTGTCACTTTAGATGGTCCCCTGCCAAGAATCCGTCAGTAGCTGTCTGTCACTAGGTAGTAGTAGTAGAACATCCTGTCCCAGGTGTCAATGTTATAGTCCTGTTACCTTTGTCTGCGTACCGTCTGTAAGTAGCACCAGGATAGTTTTAGTGCATTTTTAGCAATTTCACATGATTTAATAATCCTTTCACGCAATGATGTTACATACACAAATGATGATATGGGTTTCAGTACTGGAGTGGAATCAGTTAACATTTGGTGATAAATTGTTAATGGGCCTCGTGGTTTGGCACCATAGATTAGTTCAAAAGGAGAGAAACCGGTGCTAGAATGTGGTACCTCGCGATAAGCAAAGAGAACAGCTGGTAAGTATACATCCCAGTTATTGGGGTGATCT
Source organism: Cepaea nemoralis (assembly GCA_014155875.1). NCBI lineage: Eukaryota > Metazoa > Mollusca > Gastropoda > Stylommatophora > Helicidae > Cepaea > Cepaea nemoralis. The sequence goes on from JACEFZ010022239.1 coordinate 1,167, forward strand.
TGAGTTACTTTGGCAAGCATGTGCTTCAGATCCCCATTAAGCTTTTCTATAATCCCGCTCGAGTGAGGATGATAGGGGCTATTGAAGACTTACTTCACTCCTATCATTTTAGTGAAAGCTTGGGTGGATGCGGCAATAAACTGAGTGCCTCTATCAGACTGGATAGTATCTGGAAACCCAATTCGGGAGAAAATATGGAAGAACACTTCCATGATGTCATTGGCAGTAATGTTCTTTAGCGGAATAGCTTCTGGCCAGCGACTACATTGGTCAATTGAAGTTAGGATATATTTATTCCCTCTAGTAGTTGTATGACTAAGAGGGCCCACAATGTCAACTGATAATTTTTCAAAAGGTCGACTGGCTAAGTCAGTGACTTGTAACTTTGCCTGTGGGTGTTTACCTTTTTTTACTAGTTTCTGGCATGTATCACAATTTCTGCAATATGTTCTTATGTCATTGCAAAATTTTGGCCAATGAAACTGTGTCAAAAGTCTTGACCTGGTTTTCACATATGCCATATGACCTGCAAAAAGGTATATCGTGGAGCAAGATGTAAAGCTTGCTTGCGATAGGTAGTTGGCAAAACAGTTTGCTTTGTTGTAATGTCACCTCTGGTGTAATACCTGGTGAGTATATCATTGTGTAAAGCAAAATGCCATTTCGCATTTTTGGTTACTCTTGCCTTTTTGCCGATCAGGTCAAAATACTTTGACAGTGAAGGATCAGCTTTTTGAGCTGTTATGAATGTTTCCTTCATAGAGTCACTAGGTGGTAATTCTGGGCTAAGCATTTGTATAGCCTCAGTTTGGTACTTTCATCTTGTACTCTAGCAGTAGCTCTTGTTACTGCGTTCACACACTCAATGACATCAGATGATGATGGAATGATATCGTCAATGATGTAATGAGAACTTAGTGCTGCATTAGCTAACATACATTCAACAGACTCAAAATTCTCAATGACATTTGGTGGTGATGTGTTATCATTTATACATAGTGATGTTATGTCATGGTTATGAGGTTTGTCATTCACCTCAGGTAAATATCCTATGATTATATCGCACACTGGGTTTGTAAGTGCCGCGACCTTTACTTTCCCGGTGAGGAATGGTGTTTCAATGTATGCCCAAGCTAATGGATATTTTTCAATATTGCCTGAAAATGTTCTACATGTGATGTGTCTGCCTGTATAGTCTGTAGGCGTTATGAATGTTGTTTTCAGGCCAATAAGTGTACTCCCGGTGTCGCGAAGTACTGTAGCAAACTTGCCATTAACATACCCGTGATAGATGTCTAATCTGCCTTTTGAGTCTATTACCAAGTTAGCTTCCTCATTGGCAATAGGGATGGCGTGCCCGCATGTTAAGATACCATTTTCAAAGAAGGTATTACAGACAGTGCATGTGTTGGCACTAAATACATCACAAGCCTGTGCTGCATGTACAGGATGTTTTTCTGGATTTTCGTCTTCTGACGCTGAGCTATCGAACAAGGCGGCATTGGCTTTGTTAGTCATATGCCTGCCTCTACAATCCATGCGATGGTGACCGTAAGCCTTGCAGAGAAAACATTTACGTAAACTTTTGAACGATTTACGTTCTCTGTCTTGTCTGTTTACCATATTTTGCAAGTATGTTTGGTACCCTGGGTGTTTATCGCACATCTCGTTCAAATGGTGAGACATTTTACAGTGAATACAATGTCTAAATTTTTCAGAGGTAGGCCTGTATGGTTTTTGCCTACTATAGTTTTTCTCATAGTTGGCTGCTGCTACCCAGTTACTGTCAGTAGCTTCAGTGGCAAAGCACTGTTTATTGGCCGTATAATAGGCCGACCTATGTCTTTCCATTTCTTCCACACTTGTGCATTCATTCTCCTGTAAGAACTTAGAAAAAGATGATGGGATAGAAGAAATGACTTTATCTCGAATGATGAGATCTTCTAATTTATCATAATTCTTGTTAATTTTGGCTGATGAAGTCCATTTGCTGAAAATGTCTCGGACTAAACAGAGGTAGTCAGAGAACGTTTGAGTTGATTTTGGACTCAGTTTACTGAATTGTTCTCTGTACCCTGCCTCGTCTAACATGAAATGTGCCATTATTTTAGATTTAATATAATGGTACTCTTTTCTGAGGTCTTTGGGGATGGTTTCAATGACTTTAAGAGGTTCCCCAGATAGACTCCTCATGTATAGAATATTCCATTCCGAAAGTGGAACTTGGTAATGTTCCATTAAAGTCTCAAAATTTTGGGTAAAGGCTGCTATGCAGTCACCCGAGGTATAGTTACGTACGATACCTTGATACTTCTTATACTGGTTTTCTTTCTCCAGTCTTTCAGATTTCTTTGACTCTTTATTAATTGCAGTCTCAGTGTCAAGTTGTTTCATTTTCAACTGTAATTTCTAGTTCTTCCTCTTACTCTGAGCTGCTATTTCTGCCTTTTTCAGCTCTGTTTCATTCTCGATCTCGGCCCTTTTCAATGCTGTTTCTGCCTCTGCTTGCTTGGCAGCTTTTTCAATCTCTGCCTGTTTTAAGGCTGTTTCTGCCTCTGCTTGCTTGGCAGCCATTTCTGCTTGTTTTAGAGCTCTCTCCGCTGCTCTCTCTTCGCGTTCATTATTTTTCTCCTGTACCAGCAGGTATTCAGCGTATTTGTTCTCGCTCCATTGTGTTAATTCATCACCTGTTAGACGTAATTTAATACCCATATCGATGAAATCAAATAATGACGACATGATGGAGAAAATACGTCAATGAAAATCAACCACACAAAATATGTTGTAAATGGTTAGTAGAAAAACAATTTACAATTGATTTTACTATACGATGCGTGCCCACTAATGCATACGTAAAGTTAAAGTAAAGAAAAATATACTCAAGTGCCCTTGGATACGGTGAAGAATGGTAGGACAAACGGGCTAGAAAACTGTAGGGTCGTACTTCGGAACCACTAATGACCTCTACGGCAAGGTTATGGATGGTACGCAAAAACCTGCTTTGTTTTTGGAGAGAAATAAGTTAGTGTCTATTTATTGGTGTGTGCCTGCAAGTCACTAAGTGTTGATTTGGTTTGGATGGCGTCGAGTATAATTGTATGTCGTAAATTTGTCGTCAACAGTGTTTTTCTCAACAGAAGTTACACTCTTTCCAAAACTCTTTGCGTTCCACAAACTCAATACACAAAGACAATCTATCTGTATCTGAACACTCACTAACATTGATGACACATCACTTACATCAAGATGACATTCAGTAAGGACATAGACATCAAGTTTACAAGATGGCGACAAGGTCAAAATGGCGACAAAATCACAATGTCGACAAGGTCAAACGGTGACACGTTTCACAAATCACAAATGTTTTACACGTTTACAGGATCAAACAATATGTACTGCACATTTACTAATGATTTTAAACATATTTAAACAATGTATTAATGGATCACACTGAGACTTTTCCGATCACATGTACATCACTATAACCTTGACAAATTTTACAAGTACAAGAATTATAGTTTTAAATAACAAAGACGAGCAACACACGTCTACATATATTAGGTTCTTAAACAAGGACGAGCCCCCACGTCCACACATGTCAGGATCTTATATTCGGCTCGTTGGCTAACAATGTGTGAGACAGTACAAGTATAACGTGATTCGACGTAAGACACAGCAACACAAGTTCTATGGATTTATTGCCACATTAAATACAGAACGATAATTACAACGATCTACAATATATAACTCACAACCACAATACAGCTCATAGGTCTGACGCTCAAGATATCAGTCGTTCGGCTTTCAACCACGGAGATTCACACAAACGCCTTGCTCTCGTCACACATGTCCTTCCAGTCTCCTGTCCCAGCTCGGTCTGAGCTATCACGCACACTGCCCACTGCCTCTGGTGGGGTCACGTGGCTTGCGTGCGTCTGTCGTCAGCCTGACCGCTGGTCGCGTGTCAGGTAGCAATCTTGCCAGCCGACAACTCTTGTCCGCCGGGTGCCGTAACGATGTTGCTGCATAGCTAGGCTCTGACACATATATATATATATGTAGAACGTATATTGTTATGTGCGTGTGAAATATGAACAACAAGCAGATGGGCTGAAATTATCTGCTGGCAGTGAAAACATGGTCTCCAAAGAAAATGTAAAGAAAGCCAGGAACGGACAGTAAAATAAAATGAGACAGACCTTGCAGAAACAATCCATAAATAAACACACACAGTATTATTTGGCGCTCGTAGAATAAGAAGGAAGTAGATATTAGAGGACGCACTAAACAACATAAAAGTTAAAAGCTATAGTTACCCACCGGGATTCGAACCTGTCACCTCGAAATGACGATAGAGTCTGGCTGCAGGAACAAGTTTACTTCGACGCATGACCAACTAGACACCCCTGGAGAGCAGGTCTTGCAGAAACAAAGGAATCTAAATTTATTTGAGATATTATACGTAGATTGTCAAGATAGCTAGGCTCAGTATTTGAAGGAAATACAAAACTTGAATGTTCAGTACGACTAGTAGATTGATGTGAAAAGAGTAAGCAGAGAAAAGAGACATATATAGTGAGATATAGGCCAAATGGAATAATCTAGACAAAAACACAAACCTGATCCACGACTCAGATGGTTGTGTGAGAAGGCCAACCGTGACTGTCTACTTATCTGCATGAAACATGATGATGATGATCATGCGGTCTTGTATTAATCCGCAGAGCAAGACACCTACGTGTACTGACAATCGGGAATTGCTGTCAAAGATAGTGTTTTCCCGTGTGGATCTGGAAGGTAAGGGGAAGACACCACTTTATCTTTCTCGGTATTCAGGTGTAACCATAATCCAAAGCCCAGAAACTACTTTAATAGATGGATTAGATCATCCTCTGTAAAAAGTTAGTTGCATATCCTTTACAGGACGTCGCAATCAATCGCATAATTATTGGCCTGTTTGTGATTTCTTGGCATGTTTACGTTCAGTAGTTTGCCATTGATTTATGAACGACCGACACTCATACCATTGTATGAAAAACAAAGCTATGCAGTCTGCTGTCAAACCGCCTGCAGCTGTATTTCGCACGTGGTATGCGGGATTACGAATTGCGTCTGTAACCACTTCGCCGCACAGCCGGCTTTGGTAGCAGTATACCCCTCCCATGTGTTTTGATTGTTCCAAGACAATATACCGATTCACCTGTTCAATGATGTTCTCATTTCTTGGATGTTACAGTGTGAAATGTCCGTCTTAAGCAAATATTTTCGGCACTTCATGAGAAGAAATAAAGCAGAACACTTAATGATAACGGACAAGACTGGGGGGGGGGGGGGGGGGGGGGGGGGGAGACAGAGAGATAAATATATAGCCACGAGACATGATCGGGATGTTTCATTCTATTCTACAGATTTTACTGGCCAAGACCTACTAATCCGTCCTAGTCGTGCGTCCTGGACAACAGATCCCTTCGGGGTCCTGGCTAACGTCCTAGTCGTGCGTCCTGTGCAACAGGTCCCTTCGGGGTCCTGGCTAACGTAGTAGGGATCGCTGATTCTTCCGAAGTCGGAGAGTATCTGCCTGCACGGCGAGGATCCACCAGTCTGCACACCAATAAGCCAGACATGGGACAACGGATACTCACGCAAATCTCAGTTCGGTATGACATCACATTGATGTTGGACAAAAGGATGTCTTCATCCGACATATAGGAGTTCACAGCCAGCGACGCAAGCAAGCACATGATCGAGGCAAGAACACAGAGCTGAACCACGACTCAGGTGATCGTGTGAGATGTCGAAACATGACCGCCAACGCTTATCGGTATGGCACATGTTGATGAGGTCATCCTTACACCAAGGACCGAGATTGGTGGAGATAAATGTGCGCATATACAATCTGATAGTGTACCTCATGATAAACGTTCTCGTTATTGTCATGAGATCGATTGAAAATATGCTTCTTCCTTCTTCTGCATTTCACTTCTTCCTCATTCATTATACATCAACAAAGAGAAATGACATGTGCTGCATGCAGCAAGGTATAGTGAGCAGTGTAAGTTGGAAGATAACATCAAGATAAGGAGGATAGCAACCTCTCAGCTTGCACAACCAGGGTGAAAGATAGAGAGTGTTGGAGATCTATTTCAGCTCACCTGCACTGTGGAGCCAGCACGTAATTGTTTACTGATATATGAATATATAGAACTTAAATCTCTTCCCTCCTAGCAAACATCGTTACATGTTTATTATCATCAGTTCTCACTAGGCATATAATCCTCCCCCCCCCCCCCCACCTCCACCCCTTTCCACCTTCCTGGGAAATAAGCGGACTCCGGCTAACACTATGCAGATATTGCGGCACGCTGTTTAAAAATCGATTCTCTTGTCCACGAGATAGTCTCCAATGGTAATACAAGCCGTGATACTTGGATGCGTACAGTATAATTGAAACCAATTTATACAAGTAGATAAAGTCAGGGACCAATTTTTAGTCTTATTATGTATAGTATATGGCAAGTAACGCAATTGAAAAGCAAAGAACAGGACCATTTGCCACAACCTAGGCCATATTGTTTATGTGGTAAGTAGCGAATGTGATCATTTTCATGACAATATAAACGCCTGAAGATGTATTTGAATAACGAAGACACAAATAATAGATTGCACGATTTATTGCCTGTCATATTTCGCTGCATCTATTCAGGTACAACAGTTATTGAACAGTTATTGAACGTGCTATAGAAGTAAACAAGGATATACATCTTTGCTTTATTGACTATACAAAGGCTTTTGACAGCGTTAGACATGTCAGCATGGTGGATATGCTTGCAGATCTACAAATTGATGGGAAAGACATTAGACTTATAAAAAACATATATTGGAAACAACAAGCTGCAATAAGGATTGATAATGAAGTGGGAAAGTATCAGCCAATTAAGAGAGGTGTTAGGCAGGGATGTGTGATGTCTCCAGATCTTTTTTCCCTGTACAGTGAAAATATTTTCAGAAATGTAGAGGATATAAATGGAATCAGCATTGGAGGACAAAACATCAATAACATTAGATATGCAGATGATACAGTATTAATTGCAGACAATGAGTAGATGCGGTTGTTGTACACAGTGAACAACTGGGGTTAGAATTAAATTGTAAAAAGACTCAGGTTATGGTCGTCAGTAGGAAGGAAGAAGTGCCACAATGTAATATACAAGTAAATGGAAATATTCTTCAACAAGTGAATCAGTACAATTATCTTGGAACAGTTATAACATCTGATGGGAGATGCCTTCAAGAGATTAGAACAAGAATCGCCATGGCGAAAGTAGCCTTTAGCAAGATTAAAAACATTCTGACCAATAAGAAGATGTCAATTGAAACGAGAAAAAGAGTGTTGAGGGGATACATAGAGCCTGTTCTTTTGTATGGATGTGAAACTTGGACAATGAGCAGTCAAGCTGAAAAGCATCTGATGGCTGCAGAAATGTGGTTTCTGAGGAAAATGCAAAGAATACCATGGACAGACAGAAAAACCAGTGACCAAGTACTACAGGAGACAAATGAACATCGTAAACTGATTAGAGAAATTAGACGTAGACAGTCAAAGTTTTGTGGACATGTCATGAGAAGAAATGGATTGGAGAACTTAGTGACAACTGGCAAGATCGAGGGGAACAGACCAAGAGGAAGACCGAGAGGAAAATACCTGGATGGCTTGGCCACATGGCATGGACGAGACAGGAACACTGAGCTGATCCACGACACTGGTGATCGAGTGAAATGGCGAGTCATGACCGCCCACGCTTTCCGGCATGGCACATGATTGATTGATTGATTCAGGTACATACTGTAGAACTCACACAACATAAAGTGAAATAACTAGATAAATCCTTCAATCTGAAAGATACACATATTCGCACAGTAATGTCGATTGTCTACCACGGTAATGTTAAACTGACTAACATGTCTTTCTGCTTGCACAAGGCCGGCTTACGCAGGTTGATCACTATGGCTTCAGCAAACCTTAACAACCGACTACTCTGTGTGTTGAACAACACATGGAAGGCACTGTCTCTTTCAACCACATGACCACTCTTGAGCACGTGTCTCGCAACCGATGAAGCTGGACTGTTCCGGTGTGTCGGCCTGCCTAGGCTACCATCTTCTGTGTGTATTATCTTGTCCACCCAGTTCGGAATGTGTTTGTAACTGTCGCTCTGTTCTACCTATGTAGATGGCCTCGCACCTGCATGTGAAAATGTATTGTTTATATGGTCAGTAAAGAAAATAACCACGTGTTATGCCTTGGGGTTTGTTGTTTATATGGTAAGTGAAGAACACAGAGCTGATCCTTGACTCTGGTAATCGTGTGATGCGGCCAAACATGACCACCCATGCTTATCGGTATGTCGTATTATGATGATGATGAAAAAAGACATGTCATCGCATTGCGGCCATTTGCTTATATGGTAAGTAACTGAAACAAATTTTCACAGTTCTAAAGTCTGTTGTTTATATGTTAAATAACTAAAAGAAAAAAAACTTTTCACAGCTCTGAAGCCTATTGTTTATAGGTAAGTAACTAAAAGAACGCCGAGCTCCGTGGCGATTGCGTTGCGGACGTGATTCATAATGCCACATACCCGCGTTAGAAACTCAGCGGCGACCGATTTGGCAGCAGACAGTGTCGCGCTGGTTTTAACATGTTGGTATGGGAGCCGGTCGTTCAGAAAGCAACGGCAAACTACTGAATGTAAAAACTTGCCAAGACATCAAAGACGGCAGTAAAATGCTGGTGTTGACTGCAACGTCCTGTAAGGGATATGCAACTTTAAAATAAAAATACTAATATAACACCTGTTCACAGCTTTGAAGTCTATTGGTTATATGATAAGTAACTAAAAAAAAAAAAACTTTTCACAGCTCTCAAGTCTATATTTTATATGATAAGTAACTAAAAGTGCAAATCTTCACAGCTCTGGTGCCTATTGTGCAGGCAGGTGATGGAAACATGATGGTGGGAGTTAAAAGGGCAAACATCGCTCTACAAGAATCTAAAATAATAGCAACTTTAAAGAATGGATCAGAAAGTAAAACAACAGTTAATGTACTAAGAATTCTTCCTGTGGCAACATATTGATACCAAACATGGATATGTAAAAATTCAGCTGAATTTAGTTGAATTGAGTTAAGTCAAGAACCGACATTACCGCAATCAGGACATTCCCGTACGTGTCACGTTATCACCTGCAACTACCAGCGAAGAGTCCCAATACTAATGACACCTGTAAGTCTGAGAATGTGTCCGCGAATTCACATCATTGTTTGTGAGTCTATTACAATCACATGCTGAAAAGTACTATACGTATGCGATATTAGTGGCACAGAAGAATATTAAATAACCGCGGCAGTAACTGCGAATGATAGAATTAGGAATGAGGAAATTAGAAGATGACTAGGTTTGAAACCAGTCATGCACTTCATTAAATAACATCAGAATAAATGGTTCGGTCACTTCACAAAAATGCACTGATATCATCTGCCCCAAATAGCCACATTTAACAAATGCAAGGAAAATACCACGTATAAGATGAAGTGATGCTATCAAGAACAAACTTAGAGAAATGAATACCAGTTTAGAAAGAACTCATACAAGATGTTTACATCACCCCTCCCTCTTTTTCTTCTTCTTTTCAAAACACTTCACTGACGTAAATAGAGGAAAAGAAGAATAAGAACAGAATACTATTCAAAATTAAAGGGGCGATATTGAGAACAAATAGATCTATCTAATAACAACATAATATTCAAGATATTTTTATTATTTAAAGACAAATATAATTGAGGGAACATGAAATATTTTTGGCACATGAAAAAAATACACGAATGTTTTGAAAAAATAACTATAGCGGAAGGAAAGGACGAACACAACGTTGATGAGTTCCAGGTGTGATAGATAATTTACACACGACAGGAACAGAGGCAAGACGTCTGGCTGACGATAGAGACATTTTGAAAGACTAGTAGGAGACATGTTCTGCTCAGGCAAGCCTCTGGATGATGATAATGATGATGATGATGATGATGATGATGATGATGATGATGATCATCATCATCATGATGATCATGATGATGATGATGATGACGACGATGATGGTGGTGGTGGTGGTGGTGGTGGTGCTGATGACTATGATAATAGGAATGATGATGATGATACAGATGAAGATGGCGAAGATGATGATGCTGATAAACGCAGCAATTTCCTAGAACAGAAGAACTAATCTAATAGTTAAGCTACTTGAGGTTAAAACTGTAGTCTGTGTGGAATAGAGGAAGTCAAGATATCCGAGATTTTATCGGCCACATATACAGTAAAAGATCAACGTATGCTAAGTCGTCTAGTACAACATGAGTTAATGTTATTTTGCGATAGCCTCTGTTTTCCCTCAAAAGGATACGTGAGCTGAAATGCCAGAATGAGATAAAGCTAAGAGTAGCGGCTCACAGAACAGACACTACTTAGCACAGTGGTTCTCAACCGGTGGGGAATTCCCCCCATCCCCTCCCCCAGTTTCCAGCGAAGAGGGAGGGGAATTGAGATTATTTCAAGATCACGTTAATACAAGAACCGATTACTTGATATTGTTTTTCATTCCATACTTTACGGTTCTGTACTTCTCACCCTTCTGACGTTTGTTGTATAACGTAAGTAGACCCAAAATCACGTTTTATGGAGATGCCTAGACGTGTTCTAGTATGTGTTATTACATTTAGTTTCCATTTTTACGTATACTGTGTTAAAAAAAAGGGGGGGGGGGGATTTATAGGGAGGAAATACGAAAGGGGGAATGACATTCTGAACATATGGTGAAAGGGTGCATCGACCAAAAAATGTTGAGAACCACTGACTTAGCATAACAAAACAAGGGGGCATTACTGCGGTCTATGCTATAACGGTCATGCCTTATCACTGACATTCCAGCGACAAGGACCCGCCGTCATCGAGCTTATCAGCGCGGACTCATCGATGTTACGTTATAGAGTTCGCATTAGATGGGTGATGGGTGTCTGAGAGTGTTTCCTGGTCCATGCCGAATCTTTATTATTCAGTGGCAGTAGAAAACAAGTAGGCCCTAAAGCCGCCGGTATGGTCAAACTGTTAGAAGGAGCAGAAGATGTCCTCGGGTTGATTGTCCTCTAACTGGGATGGAATCTGTCTAAAGGAAACACAATTTCCACACATACACGCTGAAGAGGGATTCGCTGAGCTGTGAGTTTTAGAGGTGCATATTGGTGTGGTGTACTCCCATTGAATGGGAATACAGAAGAATTAGATTAACTTAGACATAAATTAAACATAAACGGTAACTTTCGCTTGTTATGTTGTCTAGTGCGTTCTATAGTCTCTAATTCTTTCCTCTATTTATTTGAGTGCCAGACAATACATGTATGTGTATTTATGAACTGATGGAGTGAAGCAAGGCTGTGTCCTGGCACCAACACTGTTCAGCCTCATGTTTTCACCTATGCTGACGAAGACCTTCCAAAACAAAGACATTGGAATAGACATCAACTACCGTATGGATGGAAAGTTATTCAATCTCAGAAGGCTGAAAGCTAAAACCAAAATTAACAGCGACACCGTCAGAGAGCTGCTGTTTGCTGATGATTGCGCTCTATAAGCCAACTCAGAGGCGGACATGCAACATAATGTTTCAGCTTTCTCACATGCCTGTGCCAACTTTGGGCTCAATATCAACTTGGAGTAGACTGCAGTTATGTATCAACCAGCTCCAGGGAATAATCACACCGTGCCCATTATCAAAGTGAATGGTCATAGACTAAGCGTTGTAGACAAATTCACCTATTTTGGCAGCACTGTGTCCCAAGCTGCCACAATTGATAATGAAGTGAATGCAAGAATCTCCAAGGCCAGCGTGTACAAGAATGTGTGGGACAGAATTGGAGTGAGCCTGCAAACAAAGCTAAAAATCTACAAAGCAGTTGTATTATCCACACTGCTGTATGCTTGTGAAACCTGGACTGTTTGCTAGCGACACACTAGGAAATTAAACCACTTCCACACAATCTGCCTTAGGAAGCTAATGAAGATTAAATGGCAAGACAAGATCTCAGACACTGAAGTCCTAGAAAGAGCGTCCATGCCCAGTATCCACTCTCTACTAATAAAGAATCAGATTCGCTGGGCTGATCACTTAACTCGCATGCAATATCACAGCTCCCTAAACGATGTTTGTACGACGAGCTGCGTTGTGGTAACGCTCCCAGGCGGCCAGTGGAAACGCTTTAAAGACACTCTGAACATCTCACTAAAAACCTTTGGAATTCATCACGATACTTGGTTGACTGCTGCCAAAGATCAAAATTCGTGGCATACATCATTACACAAGGGTGCAGTCACTTGTGAGGCAACCAGGACTGCAAGAGCTGTGAAGAAAATGCTGGACAGAAAAACTACTGCATGAGATCCTCCTCTGAAACGTCAAGCATTCTATGCACACATTGTCAAATAACATTTCGAGCCAAAATAGGCCTTATCAGCCATCTTAGAACTCACGGCTTCATACTTTCAACCCCACTGGATGAAATGAATGGTCATCATCATTCTTTATGGACAAACAACACAATTTATGGACTGTATTAGTGGCCTCAAAGGGTTCCCCAATTGATATTCATTTGATCTTTTGCCTTTCAGTTAATGTGGCACAAGGTGTTGACCCCACTGTCAGTCTGATAACATTATTTCCTACTCTGTCTCTGATAGGTTAGTTGATACCTCTTCTCAGACATCTCATCTATAGCGTGTGCTGATTTAGATAATGTCCACATTTAACATTGGTAGCATATGGTTTGAATGCATATGCTATTTATTATCTTTCGTTTTGTGGACATAGGTATGAATAAAGGTTTTAACATCTGATTTTCATAATTAGGTCTATTCTGCTATCCCATGTGATCATATTTACTAGAACATTAAATTGTGTAACTTGCTTCAGAGGTGTACTATTTAGCAGTATATCAATAAAGCTAGACATTTCAACTAAAATATGTTAACAGATCGCAAACGCTCGGATTGAAAATCAAAGGAGGGAGATCTGTCACATAAATCAACACCAACAGCTAGATTGCAAACATGCCCATTGAAGATCGTAGAAGCACGGAAACTCCTTAGAAAGATCGTTACTCGGTCACGAACAGAAACAGTCAGCGTGTCGTAAGTTTTATTTAAGAGGAAATGGAACACTTACGCACATGTTCGTAGTGCAGTAATACTATATCAAGCTGAGAAAACAATACTTGATCGACACATTAACAGAAGTAATAATAACCTGATTACCACAACCTGTATTTCCGATCATGCTTACAAACGATAAGCATAAACAGATGGGAGTGGCGTGACTAGAGATAATCTAACTGAAATGGCTCCATTAGCACACGCAGTCATCGTTATTGCTATACTTCCTTCTCATTCAGTTACTTTGATGCAAACATGTTAAGTGACCCACAGAACAAGCAAAAGACCTGCCATTCGATCGACTTATTCACATCCTTCACTCTCTTTATATCAGACAACCATTAAGCAACCAAATAAGTTACCAATCTATCCACCGACATACCTGACTTTTTTAATTTATTACAGAAATGCCAAACTACCTACTCATCTACACACTAGCCTATTTACCTGACTACCGACATAACAACTAATCTATGTTGTGTACCTAAATATCTGTCTGCTTGCCTACGTGCCTGGCAACGTATCTGTTTGTCTACATGGTTTTATACCTACCTACCAACCCATCTAACACCCCACTCACCCACACATACATCCGTCTATCAATTCATCCGTCTGTCTGGCTTTCGAAGGATGGTACATCCGTCTGTCTGTCTATTTATCTACCTACCTAGCCTCTTCCGCGAGTTTGTGAGTATATTTATATGCGAGGGAGTGTGTATTTGTGTGTTAATAAGTGGGTGCATAAATGATGTGTAAATGATTAAGTATGTAACCAGTTATGCATGGATGTGTTTATGTATGTGCGTGTGTATATGTATCTATCTGCATGCCTGCCTGCCTCATACCATGGTAATGTGTATTGTTTATGTTCACAACTTTCATTTGACAATGTTTTTTATTCTTTATGTGAATGTAGCACGCACTACAGTTAACTGATGCACCAAAGATGAGCGCCTAGAAGGGACGAATGTCAGACGGGCCTGCGTCTCCCATTTGTGACCCTTTGAAAATAAAGTTTGTTCAATCGTTCGTTTATTTCTACCTACATATATACTACCTATCTTCTTACCCACATATCGTAAGATCTGTCAGCCTCTCCAACTATCTGTGTTTATCACACTGTCTATGTGTATTTACCTGAACCGGAAAGTCCATCAACATGTCACTCAACCATACCTGCAGACATTTGGTGTCCTATTAGTATTATCTACACGAAGCCATGCCTTGCCTCCAACATCTGTTCCAGTAATACAGTTCCCACAGATGGCCTATAGATCCCATCCTGGCGCCTGGTTAATTTTGCTTGCACGGCCAGGGCTAGGAATACAGTCGAGTACGCTTTGTTTTTCAGTCAAGGAACGTCTATCGAGACAAATGGAAGGCAAAGGGAAGATTCTCGACTATCATTCATCATAATCTATACGAGTATCAGCACAATCCAAGCACCTACCTGCCTATCGTTCTACCAAGTACATGTCTGTATTTCTACCTACCTAAATATCTGTCTACCTGCCTACTTGTCTACCAACTTATCTGCTTACTTGTCTTCCTTAGGTATTTATAATGCGCATGTTAAACACTGCCTCAGTGAGTCATGTATTATTGATGATTTTTATCCTTATAAATGCTTATTGTTCTTTTAATGTCTAAGATTAGCTTCGAAAGTAATGTTGAATGAAATAATGTATGCGAGGAAATAGAGAAGAAGGGAAGAATGTCAGCCAGGCCTGCGAGCCCAATTTTTACCCTTTGAAAATAAATATTGTTCGTTTGTTCGTTCGTTCGTTTTACCTAACTATCTGTCTACTAGTCTACCTAGCTATCTGTATACTTGTCTACCTACCAATCTGCCTATCGTCCTACAAACTAATTGTCTGTGTTTCTACATTTCTGACAAACTGCCTACTTGTCTACCTAGCTATCTGCCTACTTGTCTACCTGGCTATCTGCCTATAGTCCTACAGACTAATTGTTTGTGTTTCTACCTACCTACCTACATAGCTGTCAACCTGATTACTTGTCTACCTACCTCTCGGCCCGTCTATCTTTGTACCCGATTTTCTACCTACCCACCTATCTAGATCCGTACGTATCGGTTGGATCCCCAATGTGATGTGAAGGACAATGACCGCCCTATGGCAGTAAGCACTGCATGTAATGATGATGAGAATAACGATAACAAAGATGATGAGGAAACGTCTATTCAGATCAACACAAGAGAGTTATAAATATGCAAATACATTCTGAATCTGGAGAGCTGTCTCTGGAGAATTCTGGAACATCAGGGCTTGAATACACAGATTCGTTTGGACACCGTGAGATATCATGATCGTGCCGTTAGCACAATGTGGTTTTTTTTTTTTTTGGTTGCGCTGCCAAACATTCGACGCTAACAGAAAGCAAGTAGTACGTCACCTGTAATACAGTAGCTGAGTCATATCTGACTAAGACCTGACTGTGAAAACATACACATAAAATGGAGTTTAAAAGGCAAGACGATTGATTTCATTGCACCGGGTGTATTCCATACAGAGAGATCTCTTTTTGCAGAGCGTTCTACCGAAAGCATCTCACAGCGCACAAACACCGTAGTTCCATTGGTGATATCCATGCGATCTAAAAACACAAAAATAAACACAGACGCATACATACGGCACTCACACATACTCACACACTCACGGAAAAGAGAACTATACACAACGGTGAAGATTATGGGGAGTAAACGAAGGAATCTGCAAGAGATAGCAAAAGGTATTCGAGGGCTTGCCGTGAATTGGCCGAGGGCCAATGCTCCATGAAAACGGGTATAAAAGAGAACAGAAGAAGACAAAGATGAAGAAGACTGCCCTAACTCAGACTCATAACATGTGCACCTGTGTACACCCTACTTGATTGTTCCTTTGTGTATCCTTTCATCTCAACCACTCGTCCTACTCAGTTCACTTTATTGGGAGAATCATTGACATGTTTAGGCAAGGCATATGGCGCGATTTTCGTCTGTTTCATTTGTTTCTTGATGCATTTAGTAATCCCACCATCTGCCGGACCAGCACCAGGCAGGCAAACCGTTCAACTGTAAGATTATGTATCCACCCAATTTCCTCGTAACCCTGTATTTTATCTCTGGCTTCTCCTACTGCAGTACATCGGGTGTTTAGAACTAACAGAAGGCGGTTATAGCATGGGCGGTGACTTAATTCCATCAAGAACATCACTTTATAGAGATGTGTAAAGCAACGGAATGATAGAACCACACGGTCTTCATATAAATATAATAATAATAATAATAATAATAATAATAATAATAATAATAATAATAATACTGGCTAAGGCCTACTAACACGTCCGAGTCGTGCGTCCTGGGCAACCGGTCCCTTCGGGGTCCTGGCTAACGTAGTAGAATCGCTGATTATTCCGAAGTCGGAGAGTGTCTGCCTCCACGGCGAGGAACCACCAGTCTGCACACCAATAAGCCAGACATGGGACAACGGATACTCTCGCAAACCTCAGTCCGGTATGACATCACACTGATGTTGGACAACAGGATGTCTTCATCCGACATATAGGACTTCACGCTGGAGTTCACAGCCAGCGAACGCAAGCAAGCAAGCATAATAATAATAATAATAATAATAATAATAATAATAATAATAATAATAAACTGTTCGAAGCATTTTTCTACTATGTGTCTGTGATGAGATAGGGTCATCACATTTGGCAGGCTGATAGCAAGAAAAATACCTGGCCAATCATTCCCTTATTTTGGCAAGGGATGAGGCCAGTCGACGAATCTTAATGCAGATGCATACACACATATCTGATATGTTCAGAATAACATTATCGGGGATTATTGACAGTAACCTAAAATAGCATTGCGGGTCTTTTATAAAGCGTGTAAATATAAATGCGCTGAAAGCACAACAACGATCTCAGAGAGTTTAGTTTTTATTTGCAAATCCGTTACAGGACGCCGCAGTTAACACCAGCATATTTTGCTGTTATGAATTCTTGGAATGTTTACGTTTCGTAGTTTGCCATGGCTTTTCTGAACGACTGGATCCCATACCTGTATGAAACCAGCTCAGGAGGTCTGCTTCGAAATCGCCAAGCAGCTGTGTTTCGTACCCGGTATGCGGGGTTGCAAATTGCGTTCGTAAGCTTTTCGCCAGAGCCGGTATGGGTATTAGGGTCAATCAATCAATCAATCATGTGCCATGCCGGAAAGCGTGGGCGGTCATGACTCGCCATTTCACTCGATCACCAGTGTCCGTGGATCAGCTCAGTGTTCCTGTCTCGTACCATGCCATGTGGCCAAGCCATCCAGGTATTTTTCCTCTCGGTCTTCCTCTTGGTCTGTTCCCTTCGATCTTGCCAGTTGTCACTAAGTTCTCCAATCCATTTCTTCTCATAACATGTCCAAAATATTTTGACTGTCTACGTCTAATTTCTCTAATCAGTTTACGATGTTCATTTATCTCCTGTAGTACTTGGTCATTGGTTTTTCTGTCTGTCCATGGTATTCTTTGCATTTTCCTCAGAAACCACATTTCTGCAGCCATCAGATGCTTTTTCAGCTTGACTGCTCATTGTCCAAGTTTCACATCCATACAAAAGAACAGGCTCTATGTATCCCCTCAACACTCTTTTTCTCGTTTCAATTGACATCTTTTTATTGGTCTGAATGTTTTTCATCTTACTAAAGGCTACTTTCGCCCTAGCGATTCTTGTTCTAATCTCTTCAAGGCATCTCCCATCAGATATTATGACTGTTCCAAGATAATTGTACCGATTCACTTGTTGAAGAATATTTCCATTTACTTGTATATTACATTGTGGCACTTCTTCCTTCCTAGTGACGACAATAACCTGAGTCTTTTACAATTTAATTCTAACCCCAGTTGCTCACTGTGTACAACAACCGCATCCACTAATTGTTGCAGGTCCTGCGCATTGTCTGCAATTAATACTGTATCATCTGCATATCAAATGTTATTGATGTTTCGTCCTCCAATGCTGATTCCATTTATATCCTCTACATTTCTGAAAATATTGTCACTGTATAAGGACAAAATATCTGGAGACATCACATATCCCTGCCTAACACCTCTCTTAATTGGCTGATACTGTCCCACTTCATTATCAATCCTTATTGCAGCTTGTTGTTTCCAATATATGCTTTTTATATGTCTAATGTCTTTCCCATCAATTTGTAGATCTGCAAGCATATCCACCATGTTGACATGTCTAACTCTATCAAAAGCCTTTGTATAGTCAATAAAGCAAAGATGTATATCCTTGTTTACTTCTATAGCACGTTCAATAACTGTTCGCAGCATATACACAGCATTTACTGTACCCTTTCCTTCTACAAACCCACATTGTTCTTCCCCTATTTCAGGTTGTATCTTCTTCCTCACTCTTTGCATGATAATTCTTAGCAAATCTTTGTGCTGTGACTCATTATACTAATTGTTCTATGGTGATCACATTCCAAGGTTCCTGATTTCTTTGGGATTGCAATAAATACAGAGTTACATAATTCAGGAGGTATATCTCCAGTATCATATAATGTGTTCAGCAGTCTGGTGACTTGCTCTAGTCCAAATTCTTCTAAAGATTTAATCATTTCTGTTGTGATGTTATCTGCACCGGGGGCCTTGCCAGCTTTCATATGCTTAAGAACATTTCGAACCTCCATCTCCAAAATTGTCGGTCCTTCATTATTAAATCTAATATCATACTGTTCGTCTCTGTTATCATCATAAAGGTGTTTCACATAATCTGTCCATACCTGTAGAATCTGGTCTTTTTCTATTATATTATTAGGGTATATTTTGAATATTACAATTATTTGGACGCAAATCAGATTTGCGCCGTTAGATCATGTTATACTATGGCTGAACAGATTACAGTAAGACCATTTTCAAATAAAGCAACTGATCAGTTACTAAAGCACACCAAATAGGCTACAAGGTTTACAAAGACAGACCCATACTTCGAAGAGTAGGAGGGGAGGAAGAGGGAGAGAAGAAGAAGAAGAAGAAGAAGAAGAAGAAGAAGAAGAAGAAGAAGAAGAAGAAGAAGAAGAAGAAGAAGCAGAAGCAGAAGAAGAAGAAGAAGAACAAGAAGAAGAACAAGAACAAGAAGAACAAGAAGAACAAGAACAAGAACAAGAACAAGATCAAGATCAAGAAAAAGATGAATAAGAAGCAACTTCAACAACAACTTCAACAACAACTTCACCAACAACAACAGAAATAACTAAAACAACACACAGCTGCCTACATAGCAATCCATATACTTTCTTTTCATTTTCATTACCAAATAAATATTTATATTTGATATTGCCTCGCAGCTTCCATTTTCCCGTATTGATCTGATCCGTTCTTTGTGTGTCTGATCCTGACAGAGCCAGCAGCTTGTCCTCAGGTTATTCATGGCCATCTTACGTATCTGGTCGATACGGTTCATGGTTGGATTTCATCCAGTAGGTTCAATCTAGCGTGGCAAGTACGGGCTTGTGTCCTGATCATGTCTATTCATGGTGTAAAGCGGGTAGTGGTGACACCTGAAGTTACCCTGGCATTGATCGTATGAAGTGGGTAGTGGTGACACCGTCAAGATACCCTGGTATTCATCGCGTAAAGCGGGTAGTGATGACACCTATAGATAACCTGGTATTCACTGTGTAAAGCGGGTAGTGGCGACACATTAAGATACCCTTGTATTCAAGGTGTACAGCGGGTAGTGGTGACACATTTAGATACCTTGGCATTCGTCACGCGAGCCAGGGGTAGGTCAGCTGTCTGACACGCATATCGCGGGCTTGTGTTTCAAGCTCGTTAACTTAGTTGCATATCCTTTACAGAACGTCACTGCAAGCCCAGCATTTTTGTTTCGCTGTTTGTGACTTCTTGACAATTTTGTTTGTTATTTTTCATATCCTTTTTACAGTACATCACTGTCAACACCAGCACTGCTGTTGTTGATGTCTTGGCAAGTTTACATTCAGTAATTTGCATTAATTTCTGAACGACCGGCTCACATACCATCCCGTTAAAACCCAGCGTAACATGGTCTGCTGTCAAATCGGGAGCAGTTATGTTTCGAACGCAGGTAAGCGGAATTACGAATCGCGTCCGTATCGCCTTTGCCACCGAGACGGGCTTGACAAATTTACGTTCGGTAATTTCTCATTGGTTTCTGATCGACCGGCACTCATACCATTGTATGCGAACCAACACAAGGCAGTCTTCTTCCAAATCGCCGGCAGCTGTTTTTCGAACGCGGTATGTAGAATTGTCAACTGCGTTCGTAACCCGTTTGCAACAGCTCGGTAAAGCTATCTTAAAAGTCTAAGTCTGCACACTAGGGCGTTGATGTAATATCACACAAAATGCTTCCCACTGTCCATGTAAAAACTGGAATAGACAGGAGTCTCGGCAATCCAACAGCCCGCACAGGTACTTTGTGTACAATACCGTCGCAAGAATGCCAACATATATGGATCCATATGTGTATAGACCCATATGTGTATAGACCCATATGTGTATAGACCCATATGTGTATAGACACATATGTGTATAGATCCATATGTGTATACACCCATATGTGTATAGATCCATATGTGTATAGACCCATATGTGTATAGATCCATATGTGTATAGATCTATATATGCCATATGTGTATAGATCCATATGTGTATAGATCCATATATGCCATATGTGTATAGATCCATAAGTGTATAGATCCATATATGCCATATGTGTATAGATCCATATGTGTATAGATCCATATATGCCATATGTGTTTAGATCCATATGTGTATAGATCCATATATGCCATATGTGTATAGATCCATATGTGTATAGACCCATATATGCCATATGTGTATAGATCCATATGTGTATAGATCCATATGTGTATAGATCCATATGTGTATAGATCCATATGTGTATAGATCCATATATGCCATATGTGTATAGATCCATATGTGTATAGACCCATAGTGTATAGATCCATATGTATATAGATCCATATGTGTATAGATCCATATATGCGATATGTGTATAGACCCATATGTGTATAGATCCATACGTGTATAGATCCATATGTGTATAGACCCATATATGCCATATGTGTATAGATCCATATGTGTATAGACCCATGTGTGTATAGATCCATGTGTGTATAGACCCGTATTTGCCATATGTGTATAGATCCATATGTGTATAGATGCATATATGTATAGATCCATGTGTGTATAGATCCATGTGTGTATAGACCCATATATGCCATATATGTATAGATCCATATGTGTATAAATCCATATGTGTATAGATCAATGTGTGTATAGATCCATATGTGTATAGATCCATATGTGTATAGATCCATATGTGTATAGATCCATATGTGTATAGATCCATATGTGTATAGATCCATATGTGTATAGATCCATATGTGCCATATGTGTATAGACCCATATGTGTATAGATCCATATGTGTATAGATCCATATGTGTATAGACCCATATATGCCATATGTGTATAGATCCATATGTGTATAGATCCATGTGTGTATAGATCCATATGTGTGTAGATCCATATGTGTATAGATCCATGTGTGTATAGATCCATATGTGTATAGACCCATATGTGTATAGATCCATATGTATATAAATCCATATGTGTATAGATCCATATGTGTATAGACCCATATGTGTATAGATCCATATGTATATAGATCCATATGTGTATAGATCCATATGTGTATAGACCCATATATGCCATATGTGTATAGATCCATATGTGTATAGATCCATATATGCCATATGCGTATAGACTCATATGTGTATAGATCCATATGTGTATAGATCCATATGTGTATAGACCCATATATGCCATATGTGTATAGATCCATATGTGTATAGATCCATATGTGTATAGATCCATGTGTGTATAGATCCATGTGTGTATAGACCCATATATGCCATATGTGTATAGATCCATATGTGTATAGATCCATATGTGTATAGATCCATGTGTGTATAGATCCATGTGTGTATAGACCCATATATGCCATATGTGTATAGATCCATATGTGTATAGGTCCATGTGTGTATAGATCCATGTGTGTATAGATCCATATGTGTATAGATCCATATGTGTATAGATCCATATGTGTATAGATCCATATGTGTATAGATCCATATGTGCCATATGTGTATAGACCCATATGTGTATAGATCCATATGTGTATAGATCCATATGTGTATAGACCCATATATGCCATATGTGTATTGATCCATATGTGTATAGATCCATATGTGTATAGATCCATGTGTGTATAGATCCATGTGTGTATAGACCCATATATGCCATATGTGTATAGATCCATATGTGTATAGATGCATATGTGTATAGATCCATGTGTGTATAGATCCATATGTGTATAGATCCATATGTGTATAGATCCATATATGCCATATGTGTATAGATCCATATATGCCATATGTGTATAGACCCATATGTTTATAGATCCATATGTGTATAGATCCATATGTGTATAGATCCATATGTGCATAGACCCATATACGTGTATAGACCCATATGTGTATAAAATCCATATGTGTATAGACCCATATACGTGTATATACCCATATGTGTATAGACCCATATGTGTATAGATCCATATATGCCATATGTGTATAGATCCATATGTGTGTATACCCATATGTGTATATACCGTTCAAAATGTTGGTTTTTTTTTAATTTCCCCCAATT
>JACEFZ010022240.1:0-24426 GCA_014155875.1 Cepaea nemoralis
GTTAGAAATTACCATTCTTGCCAGGGCCATAATCTATATCTCCTAGACAACACTTAATAGAACGAGACCTGCAGATAACTCAAGGTTCATATTCTGGGGTTATTGAAGATAGAAGAGGATGGGGCTCTACATCTTTTGTTAGAGTTGGGCATGCACTACAGTGATCTCCCACTCCCTTCAAAAATATATGACACACACTGACAATTAACTTAGTTTGAAAGACGAATTTTGAAATTGCATGTGCATATTTTAGCTGTTATGGACACATGGCAAGTAGGTATATGTGGCTAGTGTGTATATGTGGCTAGTAGGCATATGTGGATAGTAGATTTATGTGGATAGTAGGTATACATGGCTAGTAGGTATATGTGGCTAGTAGGCATATGTTGCTAGTATGTATATGTGGATAGTAGGTATATGTGGCTAGTGTGTTATCAGTTATCAGTTATCAGTTATCAGTTGGGGTATCTTCGTTGCACTCCGGACATGTCCATAGGTGCTCAGATCCTCCCCCCAGCATATGCATCAGCGTCCGGTGGCTAATAGTGCCAGTTCTGTGTTGGTTGACGAGGCGCTTTGTTTTCCCGATGTACCTCTCGCGTCTGGCTGTGCCGATTCTTACTCCCAGGTCTTTCATCCTGGAAAGCGATGTGGAATCACTGGCGTCAAAATCCTCTGTTCTCGCCATATCTTTAAGGGCTAGTAAGTAGATGTGGCTAGAAGGCATATGTTGCTAGTATGTATATGTGGCTAGTAGGTATATGTGGCTAGTGTGTATATGTGGCTAGTAGGCATATGTTGCTAGTATGTATATGTGGATAGTAGGTTTATGTGGATTGTAGGTATATATGAATAGTAGGTATTTGTGGATTGTAGGTTTATGTGGTTAGTGTGTATATGTGGATAGTAGGTTTATGTGGCTACTGTGTATATGTGGATAGTAGGTTTATGTGGATTGTAGATATATGGGAATTGTAGGTATATGTGGATTGTATGTATATGTGGATTGTAGGCATATGTAGCAAATCGATATATGCAGCAAGTAGGTATATGTGGATAGTAGGTATATGTGGACAGTAGGTATATGTGGATAGTAGGTATATGTGGATTGTATGTATATGTGGATTGTAGGCATATGTAGCAAATCGATATATGCAGCAAGTAGTATATGTGGATAGTAGGTATATGTGGATAGTAGGTATATGTAGCTAGTAGGTATATGTGGCGACTTCCGGTCACGAACATGGAGGATAGACAGTGAAAACGGTTAAAGCCTCTGGGTTTTTATGCTCGTGGCTACCTTTGCATTCGCATTTTCCTCATGTTGGACTGGTAGTTTGTGGTTCCGTCGCTCTGCTACTGAGTTGAGTGTGTGGCCCGACGCTGTGAGCTTGAATTTCGTGTGAAATGATTTTAATCTGCCCGAAGTTGTGGAGCGTGAACTGCATGTTCGGAGCAATGGCGACTGACTATTTCCAGAATTATTCGGTGTTTGTGTCTTATGCAGAAATGTGTAGCTGCTGGTCTTCTGGTGACTGCCGCTTCCTTTAACTATGAACTGTGCTTTCACTGTTGTTTTGGCATTCTGGAGACGGCATTATGTACAGTGAATTGTTTTTACATCTGTCCGAGGTTGTTTTGTTGCGGGAACTGCATTTCGGGGGAAAAATTGCGAGGCTGGCAAGAAAACATCTAGAAACGTAACAACAACATCTAGAAACATCGAGACTTTGTAGGTGAACATATGGTTGGGAAAGTGACTGCCAATTCCATCAAGGATGAACTGTATGTTTCGTAGAGGACTTTTGTGGTGACATTCTATTGGCGGCATTATGGACAGTGTGCCTGAACGGGCTGTTGTTTGTCGAGACTCCTGTCTATCCCATTTTTCACATGGGGCAGTGGGGAACATTTTATGTGATATTCACTGGCACGGGAACGGAGCGTAATGGGGAAGACTTTGCTGTGATGTTGGAACCGCGACGAACGAACGAACGACTATTTATTCTCTGAGGTCCCACACTCGCCTCAACACTTTGCAGAGACAGCCATTGAACACTGGTGTGGTACAGGACATCGGAATGGTCAGTTTCCAAATCGTCAAGTAATGCCTTGAACTGTCTGTGATTAAGTCCTCTTGATCTGATGAGGTTGATGCCACTGACAACTGGGTCAATAACATGCTTGATATTCAAAACAGTTTTACACAGACTTTCTTGATGGATCATACAATGAAGTGGTAATAATGTGTGGTCAGGATATTCTCCTTTAATCTGATCACTTATCAACTTTACCAGACCTACATTTTTGCAGTCAAAGCACGAACTCCATCAGTTGCAACGCTTGCCATCTTGTTCCAAACCAATCCAGTTCTTTCAATACAGTTAGTAACAGCATTGAATATATTATGGCCTGTGGTTTTGTCTTTGAATGACTCAACACTCAGTAACTCCTAAGTGAGTTTGAAAGAAGTGTTTATCCACGTATAATTATCAATAATTGGGCAGTATCATGTACATTGGTACTCTCATCCAATGCAAGAGAGTACCACAAAAATTGTTTACTTGCATCTTGAAGTTTATGCATCAAATTGTCACATATCACACTAGTCAATATAGTCAACACTTCTGACAACAGTTCTCCTTGATAAAGTAATGTCATTTGTGTGTGTGTGTGTGTGTGTGTGTGCGTGTGCGTGCGTGCGTGCGTGCGCGTGTGCGTGTGCGTGTGCGTGTGCGTGTGCGTGTGCGTGTGTGTGTGTGTGTGTGTGTGTGTGTGTGTGTGTGTGTGTGTGTGTGTGTGTGTGTGTGTGTGTGTGTGTGTGTGTGTGTGTGTGTGTGTGTGTGTGTGTGTGTGTGTGTGTGTGTGTGTGTGGTGTGTGTGTGTGTGTGTGTGTGTGTGTGTGTGTGTGTGTGTGTGTGTGTGTGTGTGTGTGTGTGTGTGTGTGTGTGTGTGTGTGTGTGTGTGTGTGTGTGTGTGTGTGTGTGTGTGTGTGTGTGTGTGTGTGTGTGTGTGTGTGTGTGTGTGTGTGTGTGTGTGTGTGTGTGTGTGTGTGTGTGTGTGTGTGTGTGTGTGTGTGTGTGTGTGTGTGTGTGTGTGTGGTGTGTGTGTGGTGTGTGTGTGTGTGTGTGTGTGTGTGTGTGTGTGTGTGTGTGTGTGTGTGTGTGTGTGTGTGTGTGTGTGTGTGTGTGTGTGTGTGTGTGTGTGTGTGTGTGTGTGTGTGTGTGTGTGTGTGTGTGTGTGTGTGTGTGTGTGTGTGTGTGTGTGTGTGTGTGTGTGTGTGTGTGTGTGTGTGTGTGTGTGTGTGTGTGTGTGTGTGTGGTGTGTGTGTGTGTGTGTGTGTGTGTGTGTGTGTGTGTGTGTGTGTGTGTGTGTGTGTGTGTGTGTGTGTGTGTGTGTGGTGTGTGTGTGTGTGTGTGTGTGTGTGTGTGTGTGTGTGTGTGTGTGTGTGTGTGTGTGTGTGTGTGTGTGTGTGTGTGTGTGTGTGTGTGTGTGTGTGTGTGTGTGTGTGTGTGTGGTGTGTGTGTGTGTGTGTGTGTGTGTGTGTGTGTGTGTGTGTGTGTGTGTGTGTGTGTGTGTGTGTGTGTGTGTGTGTGTGTGTGTGTGTGTGTGTGTGTGTGTGTGTGTGTGTGTGTGTGTGTGTGTGTGTGTGTGTGTGTGTGTGTGTGTGTGTGTGTGTGTGTGTGTGTGTGTGTGTGTGTGTGTGTGTGTGTTCTGGTCACATAATGTTTGCTGCGTCTAGAATTCATTCCCTGATAAACTCGCTATCAGAAAATTGCTGGTTATGTTGTATAATTCTGTATGAAAGCACAAGACTAGCTTCTGTTGCAGCATCTTGAATTGAAGACTGTTTAGTGACAACAGTTTCCTGGTTCTCCAATTTTTTTTTACCAACTCCAGGCATTTCCTTTCTTTCTCTCTTTGTTTGTTAAATTGTATTTGAAATCGGAATGTTTTGTTTGTTAACATATTTTTAAATTGTACTCCTCTAAGACAGCCATTGGCTCAAGACACAATAAGCAAACTTATTTGCTGCTAACTTTTATAAACCAGTACTTAGCTGTCAGTTCATCATTAAAAATACGGCATTCATCTTCATACATTTTTTAGTGACACGCATTGTTTTAATAAAATTATAACAATTAGAATTTTGCAAAACTTTAAAAAGGAAATGAAACAAAGCCTACTTTCGATTGTGTGTGAAAATAAAATATTCGGAAAACAAAGAATAAACTCAGAATTTTTTTTTTGTTTTTTTTTTGTTTTGCATATCCTTTACAGGACATCGCTGTCAACACCAGCATCTTTCAGCTGTATGTTGATTTCTTGGCAAGATTACGCCCAGTAGTTTGCCATTGCTTTCTGAGCGGCCGGCTCACAACCCCGAAAGGTACCGATGCGATTCGAACCACTGCTGGTTCTCACCGTCATCATGTTACCTACGAGAGTATACGAGATTACGGAGAAAAGTCATAACCTCTAAGCCACGAAGCCGGCAAACTCAGAATACATTTCAGAAATATGTCAAGACTACTACAACAAATAAATTAATTTGAACATTGTAAATGTGGAAATAATTTATAACCGCAAAACACTTTTACATTTAATATTTTCGTCCAAAATAAATCATTTTATTCGCCGGAGAAATATCTGTTTTTCATAAAATCATCCTTATTAAATGTGTACATGTCGATAAACATTTCTCTTTATTAAAATGGATTAATTCGCATTTTAGCATTACATTACGAAGGTCAGGGATTATTTACAAAAATAGAAAATTAGAAAGAAATTTTATCAAAAATATTAAAACAATAATAACGTTACATGAAATTCTTTAAATGTCAATAAAATAACTTAAAAACAAAGTAAAAAGGTTTTATTTCTAAATGCCCTCGAGGGGCGCATAATATCAGTTACCGTTCCGTATGCGGCCCGCAGTTTGCCCACCCCTGACTTAGGGTATTAATTATCGTTGGTTTAACTTTACAATGTTTTCCAGGCTAATATTCAATGTTATACTCTACTCAATATAATTTAGTCTAGACTTAAGTCGATCGTTATAATGTCATTGATAGTGTGATTTCATTGATCGATATGATTTCAGTGATCGTTATGAGTTCATGGATTGTTACGATTTCATGATCGCTAGTGTTTAATTTGAAATCATTGATAACTGGGCTTTCATTGATCTTCAGGATCCCATTGATTGTTAAGATACCATTAATAGTATGATTTCATTGATTGTTAGGAATTCATTAGTCGTCATGATTGATTCTTGTACACCTTGATTGTCAGAAATTGGACTGTTTCTCAATAATGACTGATTTCCAACTTCACATCTATGAAGTTACAGGATTATTTGCTTGGTTGGATCTGTATCCAGTTTGCTTTCTTGTGGATGTGTATAATTTAAGTATAGTACACGGAAGGAAAAAAAACAACAACCAAAGAGATGTAGAAGAGATTATAAACTGTAGACTGCCAGCTTTGAGTATTTGTGTTAACCCACTTGGGTGCGGGTTAGATGGGTTTTATTCCATTTGTCTAGGGTATCCACCCACAGCAATAAAAAAGCAGTGAGTAGCGTAACCTTCATTTTCCCTTGGCAGGTAGATCCTTTATAAAAGTACATGGCAGACAACCTTGGCAGGTGGGAGGTGGGTGGGTATAGAGCATTTCCCTGGACCATAATTCATCTTAGGTATAGAGTGAATTGATGAAATTGATGTGCGCGAGAAACGGTAGCGGTTCTAGCCGCGTCGGTAACTTACGGGGTATGTGAGCCGGTCGTTCAGAAAGCAATGGCAAACTACTGAGCGTAATCTTGCCTAGTACATCAATAGCAGCTGAAAAATGCTGGTGTTGACTGCAACGTCCTGTAAGGGATATGCAACACACAAAATACAGTGAATGTTCACGAATCACCCGCTGATGCGAGGTTTTACCATATTTCAGCTTTGATGGAAACAAGAGGCCAGCACAACGTCACACATCTACACCTAAACACTGACTGGCAATTGAACCAGCCAGGCTAACTTACTACGCAAACAGCACAGCCGATTGCATGTGGTGTAAGACAAGGGTTATCTACAACGATATCTCAGACCAGATGACAGAGAGCTGTTGATAAACCTGAATCAGACATCACAGAGCGAGAGAGAGAGAGAGAGAGAGAGAGAGAGAGAGAGAGAGAGAGAGAGAGAGAGAGAGAAAGAGAGAGAGAGAGAGAGACCAAAGACCGAGATCTGTGGAGAGCCAAGTACACCTACGCTAGCTGGCATGGTACTTGAAGGTGGTTATGTGGGAATGCGATTCGCACTCGCTACACACAGACGCCAGCAAATATGTTACATGTTCTTTGCAGGACGCTGCAATCAAGCCCCAGGTTCAGGCAAGTTGAATCAAGAACCGAAATCACAGCAAACATCATTTTCTTAAACAACCTGCGAAGAGCCCTAATACTTATGGTATCACCTGCAATCTATTTATATGTCCGCCTGGTCCTTGCTCCGAGAACTGAGTTTTCTGCCAGATCCCCTGGTCCCTTCCTGCAACACCATTCTCTCCAAGCAATCATCATGTATATGTTCTTCCACACAACACACTCCGTCCCAAAAGGCCTTGACCACATCTGCCTGTTTGTACACCAATAACCCACCCAGCGAAGCAGATCCAGTCGTTTTGTCCGCCTATCATTTCCCAACACACCAGCATGCCCTTGGGAAAAAATCTAACGGATGTTCCCTATCTTAGATTTCTTAATTGCAGCAAGCCACTCTGCGCGAAGCATACTTGTCTTCCTACTGCTCATGAATGAATTACTGAAAAACGAGAAGTAGGTTGAGAGCTTTACCAAAGCATGACTACAAAAAACAATAGACGTTGCGGCCAAAGCCTTCGTCAGCACAGAACAAACAAACAAAAATAGATTAACAAATACACGATCGACACTACATGAATGTACAAATTTCAACTTATCTGTGTCCTAGCTTGAAACGGCTATCCATGGGTGGAATAAAACGGATGTTGTGGTTAACGGGGTCAACTGACTAAAGGTCAGTACAGCCAGAAACTCGGTGATTGGCTGAGTCAACCGGTGAGGGAACTCGCGCTGTGGGGATGGGGGTGCACCCAGGAGAGCGAATGGAAAAATATTGATGTATAACTCTGGGGCGATGTAACGGATGCAGTTCGCAATTCCGCACGCCAAGTTCGAAACGCTGCTGTGGGCAATATGGATGCAGACCAACAAGCGTTTGCTATCAAAAAGTAGCACAAGTGACGGTTGTTCAGAACGCAATGAGAAGCGACCCCACGCAAACCAACCAGGAAGTCACAGAAAGCAGAGATAATGCTGGTGTTGACTACCACGTCCTACGAAGGACATGCAACTGGCTTGGAGGTGGACCATACGGTTGCGGAGATCGGGGGGGGGGGGGGGGGGGGGCAGCACACTCTGAGAGCCCTTTACAATCAAGACACGCCTGTGTTGTTTATCCTCCAGCCCAGGGGTGGGCAACTATATATATATATATATATATATATATATATATATATATATATATATATATATATATATATATCATGTGCCATGCCGGAAAGCGTGGGCGGTCATGACTCGCCATTTCACTCGATCACCAGTGTATATATATCCATTTTGTTTACAGCAACCTATCACAATAAGTAATTATTAATTATTTATAGGTTATTAAGCTGTATACATAACTAATTATTGCAATTTTATTTTACTTATACACTTATACATTATATTTGACAATATGGACAAAAACATTTACTAATTTGTGAACACGATTTTGCAATTTGTTATTATAACAAATATTCTTTATTATCTATCAATGGCTTTAATTTAGTCACACAGAGACTACATTGTCACTACTGTTGTTGATTTCTAATGAGATGTATGTAACTGCTTGCAATTTTTGACAATATTTTTGAAATCTGAAGCAAGTTTACTTGTTGAAATTCGCATGACAGCATGCAAGTTGCAGTCCGACAATAAAGACCTATTCTTAGATTTGTTGATCTTCAAGCAAGAGAATGCTTGTTCGCAAATGTATGTTGATCCAAATAATGATAAAAGTTTAGCTGCAAAGTTTTTCAAGTTGGGAAATGATTCTTGTGATAAAGATCCATAGAAATCCAGCAAACCATCTGTCTTGAATTCCTCTTTCAGGACATGATCTGGTTGTAAGTCAAGCAGCTCCAACTGTGTGTCCTCTGTGGCTGTATCAGCTTCTGCACTAAAAGGTGAACTGAGAATATTGAACTATGGCTCTAATTTCTTGAAATCTTGGAATCTCCATCCAAATTCTTCAATTAATGCATCTAACTGGGCTTTGTATTTTTCAGTCATGTCACCAGAAATGGTTTCTTGTTCCAGCAAAGGGAAGTGACAAAATCTATTTTCACTTGATTGTCTGGAGAACAGTGAGAGTTTTGCCTGAAATGATTTTACATATACATACAATTCATGTCTAAACACACCATTGCCCTGAAGTTTGACATTCAGTTCATTGAACTTTTCCATAATTTCAATGGAAAACATAAAGTCTAACTGCCATTCTTTATTAACAATGTTAGTGTTAAAGTCACATGCAATGCCCTTCATCTCTAGGAACATCACTATTTCTTCTCTGAATTAACACACTCGCCTCAACACCTTGCCGAGACTCAGCCATCGAACCATTGGTGTGGCTCAGGACATCGGAATATTCAGTTTCCAAGTCGTCAAGTAATGCCTTGAACTGTCTATGATTAAGTCCTCTTGATCTGATGAGGTTGATGACACTGACAACTGGGTCAATAACATGCTTGATATTCAAAACAGTTTTACACAGACTTTCTTGATGAATCACACAGTGAAGTGGTAATAATGTGTGATCTGGATATTCTGCTTTATTCTTATCACTTATCAACTTTACCAGACCTACATTTTTTTCCAGTCAAAGCACGAGCTCCGTCAGTTGTAACACTTGCCATCTTGTTCCAAACTAACCCAGTTCTTTCAATACAGTTAGTAACAGCATTGAATATATAATGGCCTGTGGTTGTGTCTCTGAGTGACTCAACACTCACTAACTCTTCAGTGAGTTTGAAAGAAGTGTTTATTCCACATATAAATATCAATAATTGGGCAGTATCATGTACATTGGTTCTCTCATCCAATGCAAGAGAGTACCACAAAAATTGTTTACTTGCATCTTGAAGTTTATGCATCAAATTGTCACTGATCTTGTCAACACGTCTGACCACAGTTCACCTTGATAAAGTAATGTTGTCAAATCTGGTTTTTTGTTCTGGACACATAATGTTTGCTGCATCTAGCAAACATTCCTTGATGAACTCGCCATCAGAAAATGGCTTGTTCTGTTTTACAATTCTGTGTGACAGCACAAGACTAGCTTCAGTTGCAGCATCTTGAATTGAAGACTGTTAAGTGAAAACAGTTTGCTGTTTCTCCAAATTTTTCACCAACTCAAGGCATTTCCTTTCCTTCTCTTCGGTCGTTAAATTGTATCCGAAATCGGAATGTTTTGTTTGATAATGTCTTTTTAAATTGTACTCCTTGAAGACAGCCACTGACTCACGACACAACAAGCAACCTGATTTGCTACCAACTTTTATAAAACAGTACTTAGTTGTCCATTCATCATTAAAAACACGGCATTCATCTTCAATCTACGTTTGTTATTGACACTAATCATAACGGTATATGAAATTTTGTAAAATTCAACAAAATAACTTAAAAACGAATTTAAAATTGTTATTTCTAAATGCCCTCGCGGGCCGCATAAAATCACTTGGCGGGCCGCATGCGGCCCGCGGGCCGTAGTTTGCCCACCCCTGCTCCAGCCCGTTGAATGTCGCAGTGACTCCCTCCATCTCCATTATCAGGCTAGATGTGGTGGTTGCATATGTCAAGCTCTTAAGCACTAAACAACACTGTCCCTTAACCTTCCCCTTGAATCCCCAAGCACTTCTTTTGCCCTTAGCACTGTGCCATGATTACATTACCTGGGCGCGAATTGTCCTGTATGAATTGTAGCACCTCTCATTCAGCGCTGCCTGGTGGCCATTTCCTACACTTCTGATCCAGTGTGATTAAGACCCTGCACAGGTGTGACATTTCTTCTGCCATTTTGACCAATTTCTTCCCTTTCCCATGTTTTAAAGCGGACATTACTTCTCTGGTTGTGGCCTCTGCCTGAACTATTCATGATTTCCCTCTTATTGTCTTTGGCCCTTATCTGTATTCAGGGCTGCATGTAGAAGGTGACTGTCCGCAATCGTTGGCAAAGCCAGGATGTATCTCCTTGTGCATCCCAGGATCACCCGCATAGCTTAATTTTTTATGTGCTATAGTTTCACTATTTGACTATTGTGACACAGTGAGCAGTATTATTCCATACTAAATTACTCAGATAATCAGATGTTGATAGAGTATGAACACCATTCTCTGCCCATTTCTGCCACAGTCTTCAGTGGACACGTCCCTTCTTACATCTGATAGTAACGCCTTCTACATGATTCTTAAGTGGTAGGCTTCTGTCGAAGATGAATTCCTAGGTACCGTAGACTACTCTCTCTGTTCATATTTCTGTAATTTATTGTGAGATCTGAGACGTTAGCCTTAACAATGTTATTGTCCAGAGAGCACAACAAAACATGCGCCTTATCTGGGTGATGACACCACTCATCTATGTGCACCGGTCAACCATATCTATTATGAAAATATACGAATGGCTGTTAACTTGCCTTGCTTTTGTGACGAAATTGCCTTGCAGTTTACCTCCCCTTAAATTAACCCGACGGTGTTCAAACGAACGAACAACGGACGAACAAACTTTATTTTCAAAGGTTAACAAATTGGGCACGCAGGCAAGTCTTACATTCGGCCCTTGGAATCAATCATCTTACGTTCATCAATACTGCATGATAAATTCACATAGGAAAAAAATATTGTCAAATGAATGTTGTAAACATAAACAATGCATATTACCATGTTATGAGACACATCCCCCAAACACCCACACATCCCCCACACACATATCCTTTACCCACCCACCCACACACATACCCCCAGACACACACCCATCCCCAACCCACATACGCATCTTCCCACACCCTCCACACAAAACCACCACACACATCCCCCCACCTACACACATTCCTATACACACATCCCCACCACCCAGACAAGCACACATCCCCCAACCACACATCCCCCATCCACAGACACACACACACACACACACACATCTCCCCGTCAACCCACACATCCCGCACCTACCCACACACACTTTCCTCACCCATCCAGACATCCTCACTTACACACATTCTCCCACCCACACAATCTCCCCCACCCACTCACACATCCCGCACCCACCCACACAAACATCATCCACACACCCCCAACCACACATCCCTTAACCAAACATCCCCTAACCTGCCCACACCCCACCCATACACACATCCCCACACACACACATCTCCCACACACACATCACTGTCGTGAAATGCTGAATATTAGTGATTCCCAGATCGACGACTGTATGCAGCGAATACCCAGGGAGTAGAAGGGTTAATGAAACAGAAGGATAAAACACAACGGATTGACCAGCGCATATGTATATAGGTCAAGTCGGGAGAGTCGACTACAACACAGGTAGACTGGCGAGTGGAAAAATTAGTTTGCTACAAAGACAGACAGTATCATGGACCAGCCTATTGCGTTCTGGAGGTAGGTTTGCGACTAAGACTGGATAGCAGAATGCGGTTTGGTTGTATTAAACAACGGAAAAGTTCGAGATCAGAAATTTTCCACTGACAAGGGATAATGAAGTCTGAATTTGCTTTGTCCAGCAATGTCAAGGATTATGCGACATAGACTGACCTATAAAGAGTAGCCACTTTCTTTGTCAGTTTAGTGTGTGTATTCCCAACTGGACGAGAAGATAGAATTATGTGTCCTGTAATGAAAAGAAATATCCTCCCTTATAATGGGATAAAGTGCTTGGATGCGGATAAATTTCGATTCGTGGATTTACATTAATTCTATAAAGGAACATAGATGCCTAAATAAGGTTTCCATACCAGTGCGAGACGTATCAAATAAGAGAATACAGATGGCTGTGGTCCAGATCACTCAGTGTTGATAACCCACAAGAAAGCCCTTTAAAGTAATAAAGCACGACACTTGTGCAGGAGAAAAGAAAGAATAGAAGTCTCACCGGAAGAATTAAGGACGACAGAGAAAGAATAATAAAGATCAGATGAGCTAATGGAAAAGCTCAAATGACTCAATCTCATAGAGTAGCAAAGTGCGTACCAAGGGCATATATCAATTACAAAATATCGAGTGTAGAACTTTTACAGAACACTAATAGAACATTTTAGAATCTCGATGTGTTGTTCCAGAATGGATTAAAGAACGCTATACGAAAACAACGAACATTCATTTTAAGCGGACAGCAAATAGTGAGCGGGTTAAGTACATTGATACAGTGGTGAACATTTTCATTACAAAGAACGGATTTATCTACAGACGCAAGCAGACGGAGCCGTCAGGGTGAGATCGTTCTGTGGTGTCTATATATCGTCCTGTACTTTAGCCGAGAGAAGAGACGAGAGAAAGACACGAAGACTATCTATCTACATCTTATCTAGCAGCCACACCAGAAGAACACTAGCAACTACACAGACAATACCCATCCATACACAAGACATAGTTTTATAAATAAATCTTTTATTTAATGTTAAAAAGAACTGTTGTCGGAGTATGTGTTGAGGGAAGGATAGAGAGAGTGAAAGAAAGGGATATATGGATGATAAGACGGAAGAGAGGAGTGTAGACAAAAAGTCAGTAACTAATCCCAACAGATAATCAGGTTAAAGATGTGCATGTTGATTCCAATCTCCTCTCGAGGAAATAACAGCACATAAAATGGTGGGAGCAGCGGGATACGTACATACATAATACTCATATGACCTAAGGCATAACAAGGCATATGCAGAGAGAGGTACCGGCATATTGGCACAGGCATAGCGGAGTACCTACATGTTGGGACATACTGATTGGAAGGAATATAAGTATATATTGATGACTTTTAATGGAAGGACGTCCATTGGATATATGGTGCCATTACATTTATGGTAGAAACATCTCATTAAGGCTGGTGACTTTACAGTGAGAAAGTTCCAGACAGAGTGAATGTGGATAGGTGGTAAGACATTACATACCTAGTCACACGGTCACACGTCTACATAAGTCTTTATCCTATATCTCCTCTTGTGGATGAGAGAGTGGTTGTGATGTACTGTGTGGTGGTGTAGATTTATAATATTAGATAGACATAGATAAATGGTATAGGTTCTAGGTGGAATATAATTGTATAGTGAGTATTTCTTTTCTGCCTTGAGGTGTCTTTACTCAACGTGCTGACTTATCTGCTGTAACTATGGCAACTCCTAAAGTAACTACAGCCGAACTGAGAGCCAACGGGGAGGCAATAGGGTTGGCTGGTTCAGACTTAACTGATTACATACAAGAAAGAGAGCGAGAGATTCGTCAAGCGGAACGAGAAGAGCGAAAGACCGAGTTGGAAGTGAGAAGAATAGAGGTGGAGACCAAGAAACTGGAAATGGAACAAGAGGCCAAGAAAATGGAGGTGGAGACCAAGAAACTAGAAATGGAACAAGAGGCCAAGAAAATGGACCAGGAGACCAAGAGACTGGAAATGGAACAAGAGGCCAAGAAAATGGACCAGGAGACCAAGCGACTAGAAATGGAACAAGAGGCCAAGAAAATGGACCAGGAGACCAAGAAACTGGAAATGGAACATGAATACCGCTTGAAAGAGTTAGAACTCAAGACACAAACTAAGGGTGAAATAGATGCAGCAGAAGGAAGTTCATCTTCACCTGGAGCAACCTACATGAGTGGACAGGGTTACCAGGCCATGAAGTTTCCCTTAGCGGTCTATGATGAAAGTAAAGAGAAGATATTCCAGTTTTTGGATCGGTTCGAGGCTATGGCAATCGCTATGGAACTAGATAGAACCAGATGGGCTCTTAAAGTATCCCAGTCTTTACGTGGTTCAGGGTACGAGGTCTACACACGCCTACCACCAGGACAGGAAAATCAGTATGAGGAATTGAAAGCAGCTTTGATGAAACATTATGAAGTCACAGCACAAACATATCGGAAAAAGTTTAGATCGTCTAGACGAGAGCCGGGAGAGCTATTCGCCGCATACAGTCTAAGGCTGAAATCCTATCTCCAGAAATGGATGGACTTGGCAGAATTCAAGAGGGATTATGAGTCTCGAAGAGATGATGGTGGTCGACCAGATGCGAAAGCAAATGTCGAAACCTCTCAGAACCTTCTTGGGAGAACAAGGGGCGGAACGGATTGATGTTGTGAATAAGCTGGCGGACCGATTCGTAGAGGTACATGGTGAAACTGAGGAACTAAGTACACAAACCAAAGGTCAGGAGAAACCAGAGAAAAAGAAACCTAAAAACTGGGAAGGAGAAAAAGGGGAACCTTATATAAAGCACACAGAGGAGAGTTCAGAGAAGGTGAAGGTAGGAAACCAGAGCACCTCGAATTCTCAAGCGAAACGACAGTGGTCTGAAAAGTGGTGTTCATTTTGTAGGGCGGCCTCCCACAACACAAAAGACTGCAGATCGAAACCTAAAAGTTCTTACTTCGCAGCATGCAAAGTGATTCCTACATCGGTGATCACAGACAAGGCTGAGGTCGGCGAAGGAGAAAGGAACAAAAAGGACACACGGAAACCTAGGAAGGGAACAGAGTGCACTCACTGCCAGTCGACAACACATAATACTGTGGACTGCAGATGCAAGGCCAAACACGCCAATTGCATAACCAACCTCGAGGAATCAAAAGAGGAAGGCAAGGAAACGGTCAAGGAGATGAAAGACACTCAGGACCAAGAGAGACCACCTGTGGTTGAACTTATTGAAGTCAATGGCCAGCAGGTTGCTTGTCTCTACGATACCGGTTTGGATGGGGAAGCGGTGGTGGACGCCAGCTTAGGTAAGCCCAGACCAACTTACAGGGGAGACCATAGAAATACAGCCGGCAATGAGGAGTGCTGTTACCATGACGCTGCCAATCGCCAAGGTGGAGATTAAATCCAGGTACGTCACGGGCATTATTCCAGCTGCTGTATTATCTGACTCCTTATTTCCAATGATCATTGGCACGAAATATGTCTTTTTGGGGATGCCCAAACAGCAAGCCCACAAGGGAACAGTAGTCAGTGGATCTCAAGGGAAGGAAAAAGAGGCAGAGACACTATGCGACAACTCAGAGATAGGAGAATTGCATACTGCCCAGAGGAAGGATACTACGTTGCATCCTTGCTACAGGAAGCTGCAAAGAAGTGCTGAGCCACCAGAACGGGGACAGTACTTTCTGAAGAATCAACTACTCTATCGGAGAGCTGGGAGGGGAGATAACCTGCATGAGCAGTGGGTGGTTCCAGAGACCCACCGTCCTCATATTCTTCAGAGTGGACACATCATAGGCGAGAATCGACATATGGGTGTCAGAGAGACCTTGCAGCAAATATCCGGCCATTATTGCTGGCCAGGAATGACCGGAGATGTACGCCGGTGGGTGAAGTCTTGTTCGGAGTGCCAGAGAGCACCACCCAACAAGCGAATTAAGAGGAAACTAGCTCTTAAAGTGGAAGACAAAGTGGAAGTGTGGAGTCCAGCAGAGACCAATATACTCCAAGTAGGATGGAAAGGACCTTATCCTGTGGAAAAGGTGGTGTCCAAGAACATCTACAAAATACGGATCGGGGAAGAGAAGAAAAATCTCCCTAGACATCTCATTAGGAAATATGAGGAGAGATCCGGGAGCAAAGCTTCGCACTTTATGGTGATGGCAGCCATTAGGACAAAGGTTACCAGTCCAGACGAAGACCAGAGATCGCCAGTACAACATAGGAGGGCCTATGGGACAGTACGTGATAGGTCAGATTTACCCAACGACAGGAGGAGGGAAATCACAAGTCAGGGAAAGGACAAGAGTGAAAGTTTCACCGGTAACCAAGTTCAGAAGGGGTGGGTAACGTCGGGAAAAGCGAGAATTACCCAGGACTCCAACCAAAGATTGGCTGACCAGATACAACATCGCCCAAGATGGTCCTGGAAGCAAAAGCCCAGGAGGTTTGGGAAAGACGACTCGGTCCGACGAGGACGAGGCGGAACATCCCCAGAGGAAAAGCCGGGGAAACCAAGAGGACATGGAAGCAGTGTTACAATCAGGATGGGACAATCCGTCTGTATTGTGAGCCGTCGCTGACGCAAGTCGAAAGTAGGTCGACTGAACGTACAGGAGCGAGGAGCCAACACTAGTTTCAGTCGTTAGTAGTATAGTAGGGTGTCAATTAGAGCGCCTACTGGATAATGAGATGAGCCATGTGAGGATCCAATCATATCATCAACACGTGATGTTAATAGCTACTTCGCAGAAGCTCAACGCACGATGGATGTGATGGACGTTGTTGCGGCAACGGGACTTCACAGTGGAATACTTTGGAAAGGAGAATGTAGGAGCAGATTTCTTATCCAGACATCCAGATCCAGAGGAAGAAGCCTAGGGTTGTGGATCATGGGAATCAAACCTACAGTGAGAAAGATTCGACGCGGTCTAATCTCTTAAGAGGGGGCCTATGTCGTGAAATGCTGAATGTTAGTGATTCCCAGATCGACGACTGTATGCAGCGAATACCCAGGGAGTAGAAGGGTTAATGAAACAGAAGGATAAAACACAACGGATTGACCAGCGCATATGTATATAGGTCAAGTCGGGAGAGTCGACTACAACACAGGTAAACTGGCGAGTGGAAAAATTAGTTTGCTACAAAGACAGACAGTATCATGGACCAGCCTATTGCGTTCTGGAGGTAGGTTTGCGACTAAGACTGGACAGCAGAATGCGGTTTGGTTGTATTAAACAACGGAAAAGTTCGAGATCAGAAATTTTCCACTGACAAGGGATAATGAAGTCTGAATTTGCTTTGTCCAGCAATGTCAAGGATTATGCGACATAGACTGACCTATAAAGAGTAGCCACTTTCTTTGTCAGTTTAGTGTGTGTATTCCCAACTGGACGAGAAGATAGAATTATGTGTCCTGTAATGAAAAGAAATATCCTCCCTTATAATGGGATAAAGTGCTTGGATGCGGATAAATTTCGATTCGTGGATTTACATTAATTCTATAAAGGAACATAGATGCCTAAATAAGGTTTCCATACCAGTGCGAGACGTATCAAATAAGAGAATACAGATGGCTGTGGTCCAGATCACTCAGTGTTGATAACCCACAAGAAAGCCCTTTAAAGTAATAAAGCACGACACTTGTGCAGGAGAAAAGAAAGAATAGAAGTCTCACCGGAAGAATTAAGGACGACAGAGAAAGAATAATAAAGATCAGATGAGCTAATGGAAAAGCTCAAATGACTCAATCTCATAGAGTAGCAAAGTGCGTACCAAGGGCATATATCAATTACAAAATATCGAGTGTAGAACTTTTACAGAACACTAATAGAACATTCTAGAATCTCGATGTGTTGTTCCAGAATGGATTAAAGAACGCTATACGAAAACAACGAACATTCATTTTAAGCGGACAGCAAATAGTGAGCGGGTTAAGTACATTGATACAGTGGTGAACATTTTCATTACAAAGAACGGATTTATCTACAGACGCAAGCAGACGGAGCCGTCAGGGTGAGATCGTTCTGTGGTGTCTATATATCGTCCTGTACTTTAGCCGAGAGAAGAGACGAGAGAAAGACACGAAGACTATCTATCTACATCTTATCTAGCAGCCACACCAGAAGAACACTAGCAACTACACAGACAATACCCATCCATACACAAGACATAGTTTTATAAATAAATCTTTTATTTAATGTTAAAAAGAACTGTTGTCGGAGTATGTGTTGAGGGAAGGATAGAGCGAGTGAAAGAAAGGGATATATGGATGATAAGACGGAAGAGAGGAGTGTAGACAAAAAGTCAGTAACTAATCCCAACAGATAATCAGGTTAAAGATGTGCATGTTGATTCCAATCTCCTCTCGAGGAAATAACAGCACAATCACCCCATACACACCATCTCCCCACCCACCAACGCATCCCTCATTCATCCACACACACCTCCCATCCACACTCACATCTCCGATCCACCCAAACACATCCTCCACCCACACACACATCCCCACCACACACACATCCCTCATGGATACACACATCCCGCACACCACATACAGACACCCCCACACACCCTTCAACACATCCACATCCACCCACATCCACCCACAACCATACATTCTATTACCCACCAACACCCACACACCCCACCCACCCAAACAATACCCTACCCACACACCCGCACCCACACACATTCCCCCACCAACACGTCCCTGATCCACACACATATCGCCACACACATCAACACCCACCTGCACATGTTCCATCCACCCTCGCATCCTCTCACACACATCCCTCACCCACACATCTCCCCACACACCCACACATCCCCATAGGCTCAGGCTTCCCCCACTCACATACATACATCCCACACCCACCCCCACCTACACACCCCCACCCACACACATCCCCCACCCACACACCCATCCCCCAACCCACACACACACATTTCCCAACTCCCAGACAAACCCACACACACATCCCCCACACACCTCCCACACACACACATCCCATCACATACCCACATCCCCTACCCTCACACGTATCCCCCACTCACATACACACATCCCCCGCCCACACACATCCCCTACCCACACACCCACCTCCCACATAAACACATCTTCCCACACCCAACACATACCCTCATCACACACACACATCCCCCACACACACATCCCACACACACATCCCACACACACAACCCCCCACCCCCCACAGACACACACACACCCAAACTTACATCCTCACATCTAGACACATACATGATACCTCACATATTCACTGAAACTAATATGAACAAACTTCCACACTTTACACACCCATAAACTGACAACTATCGTGACCATCATTACAAAATTGGGGAAACAATTGGAAAACATGGAAAAACTGGAAACAATGTGAAAATTAGAAAAATATGTTGTAAATTGTGTAACATAAAAGATATTGATGCACTTCATAAGATAATTCCTAGAATTGACTAAATATTATGAAATAAACAGAGCATATAGTACATGTTAAATTCCAGTGGTGGTAAAAATGCTAATATGGAAGATGGGGATACAGAATAAAAATATAGAATAGTATGTCACATGATATGCGTCCGATCAACTCTCTCTCTCTCTTCTCCCCCCTCCCACCCCTCTCTCTCTCTCTCTCACTCACTCATACATACTCTATCACTCTCTCTGTCTCATACTCACTCACTCACACTCTTTCTAACTCACTATTTCACTCACACTCACACACACAGTTATACTCACACATACACACACACATGCACAGATACATACACACATACATTCACACAAACACACAAATACATTCTCACACATATACACACATACACACATACCTACAAAAACGCCCACTTACACACATACATACACACTCATACACACATACATAAACACACAGATAGACACACATTCACACATATACACACGCACATACACACATTTATACGCATACATACACACACTCACACGTACACACATACCAATACATACATGCATGTATGTACACATAAACATACATACTCGCATACGCTCACCTACACACACAAGCACACACAAAAGTACTGCACACACCCACACAAGTACACACACAATCACAAGTACACACACAATCACACATACATACACACCCACATACACCCACGTACACACACATAGACACGCATACACACATAAACACACCCATCCATCCACCGACTCATACTCACACATCTGGACACATACAAGCTGGCTCACATGCTGACTAAATCTAATAAAACAAACTCCCACACTTTACACACACACATATACGCTCACGATTATTGTGAAAATGGTGAAAATGAAAACAATATGCTACACATTGCGTAACGAAAAAATAGTGACGCAATTCAATGAATAATATAATTCCTGGAATTGAAATTTTGTAGAATGAGGGTACTCCGTGACCTGATATGCGAATGAGGGAAATCCTTTCTTACTCTCCATCCAATAAGGTTCAGTAATTTTCTACTCTGATTCGAGGAAAGGGTCTTTCTGTCCAAACCCGCAATGCATTGGGCGAAACAGAATATCGTGTCTCAGGGATGAGCACCACTAGATCACCGAAATTCCACGTATTCCGTAGATCTTGTAAATTCTCGAGTTCCCAAGAATTGGACAAATCCCAAGTCCCGCCCTCTGTTCTAGAATAGATTAGTACGTGTGCTGCAGCCGATATTGAGGAAGCCACGCTTTGCTACTGGGGAAGAATTTCCATCGACTCTACGTATCGTTCTAGCTAAGATGAAGAGATCGACGCTATCTACAGTAGATAACGGAGTGTGTTTTCTATAACTAAAGGTATTTGTTATTTACTACACCTTTGTATATTAAACAATTAAACATTAAATACTGACAGTTATACAAGAGTGAAAACTGGCTAAATCCAGTTAGCCCAATTTCAGCCGAAAAATCCCCGATCAGCTATGAGCTGGAAACGACTTAGTTGAAAAGTCAATCCATACAGTCAACTAGGAAAATAGCTATAATTCCGCAACGTTAATGGGGAGAATGCTATAACTGATGAATTATTCCTACCGGGAAAAATAGCCTATACAATTCCTGAAGACAATAGGTTTAATTTAAAACCAAACACAATATAGTTTGTTACTGGTTAATATTCAGCATCCAGTGCCATATAGTACTACAGGGAATACCCTTATCCTTTCCACCTAAAGGACAAGACATCTAAATATACTAAGCATACGTCGTAAACAACTGTTGGGGCAGGAAATTCTTCCTCCCTCTATCACACGGGGAGAGGCAAACACTATTACCCGGTGATAAGAAATATATTTATTTTTTTTTTTAAAAAAGGTTGGTAAAGCCTAATATAAAAGGGTTGTATAATTGGACTGAACCTGACTCCAGAGAAGGGTAGTCCGGTACTGCACCAGACTAACATGACAATGGACAAGACCAGTGTCCAGTCTCCATCACTGACCAGAAAGGAGCCTCTCCTCAGGTCAGTCTATATCCATGTCTAGGGAACAGGTATTCTTAAGTATAATATCAAATATGTATATTGATATTATGAAGTCTGCATTGGGAGGTGAGGTCAAGTTATGGTTGATTGGGCTGATATAGAAAGCTACCCATGAGTTATGTTTGTTTATTTGCCAGGCCCTCCCTTTATTTATTCGGATGAGGTTGATACCCAAAGCTGATCAACCTGCATCAATGTCCATTTGGAAGATAACTTGAATATTTACCTTCATCAGTGTCCATTTGTTTTCCGGAAGGTTGTTATGGGGGAGAGTTCTGCAAAGGACATGCTACTGAATGAATGAATGAATGAATGAATGAATGAATGAATGACTGTCTGTGTGTGCGCGCATGTGCGTATGTATGTATTTGCGTATGTGTGTGTGCGTATGTATGTATGTGTGTGTATGTGCGTATGTATGTATGTGCGTGTGTGTGTGTGTGCGTGTGTGTGCGTACGTGTGTGCACGTGTTTGTGTGTGCGTATATGTGTGTGAGTATATGTGTGTGCGTATGTATGTGCGTATGTGTGTGCGTGTGAGTATGTGTGTGTGTCTGTCTGTCCATCCGTCCGTCCGTCCGTCCGTTTAGAAGGTATCTTGAATATTTACCTACATCA
Organism: Cepaea nemoralis; assembly: GCA_014155875.1. Classification (NCBI taxonomy): domain Eukaryota; kingdom Metazoa; phylum Mollusca; class Gastropoda; order Stylommatophora; family Helicidae; genus Cepaea; species Cepaea nemoralis. Next base: position 21,911 of record JACEFZ010022240.1, read on the forward strand.
ATGTTCATTTGGAAGATATTTTGAATATTTACCTGCATCAATGTCAGTTTGGAAGATATCTTGAATGTCTACCGGCATCATTGTCTATTTGGAAGACATCTTGAACATTTACAATGTCAATTTGGAAGATATCTTGAATGTCTACCGACATCAGTGTCAAAGATATCTTGAATATTTACATGCATCAATGTCAGTTTGGAAAAAGAAACAGTGTGAAAAGGGTAACCAAACAGAAATATCTCCCAGAGGCGTGTGATCCATCATCTGTATGAAAGTCTCGTTTGGGGAAAAAAAACAATAACCCAAACCATCTTCCCTTCAGTTGCTACAAGAGATCCAGAATTCTCAGACCACTGAAGGAAATTATTTGCTGTGGTTTAGTTCTAAAGACGACTATAGTTCCCATCCATATGGGAGTTAATATCCGAGCCTTGCTTGTTAGTTCAACCACTTGGTGAGAAAATATACCTGCAGTCAAATATCAAATATCTTCATTAATATTCAAGAATGATATAATCAGAAGGGAAGATTTTCTTGAAACACCTGTCTTGACTAACAGGTATTTCCTGAAGTAATCTAATCTGGACAGCTGGGATCTCGAAGGAGTCTGGCACATCTTAAGGTAAAGTATTCTTGTTATCCGACCAGACAGACAGACATTATAAACTCCCAGTATTGTGATATCTAACTCCAAGGATCACATTTTCCCAATCTTGACTGTCATCTTATCCTCTGATTAGGATCTATACCTTTGTATGTTAATTCTCTATGTGTGTGGTCCTGTGTGTGTGATATCGAGTGTTTATTAAATCAATACAAACTAAGTTCACTTGGTTCGCTGTTTGAGAGTCAGGACACAGTGAAAGTGACTGTTGTATACCCAAGTCTAGGAGGTCTGTAGAACTATCAGTTGTTAGAAGTAATAGACAGACATAATTGTCTTGGCAGTTATGCAACTTATCTCATGACACAGTTTTGTATTCACCAATTGTCAGTGTAATTCTCCGAGTTGTAACAGGTAAACAACAGGGACACCTTAACAACAATGGCAACAACAACACTGTCCATCGAGCCTATTAATCAGAACAGCGATAGCTAAGAATGTAATTCTACTTTAAGCTTTACAGCAGAGCTGTGACATTTGCACCTTTTGCCGACACATCCGATTTTTTCAGGCATTTGTTGACTTGCTTACCTTCCCGGGTGTTTCGTAGGACGTTCGAAACTCAATGTTGTGGTGTTCTCCACATCCCATCTGGCCCACTTAGAAGAGTTGAAGACATCCCGGTCTGTCATCAAGGGATGACGGGGCAGACCATGGGCAGTCACCGCCGTCCAAGGAGGCTTCCATAATTGCAGAGCCGACACATAGTGCTCTGGTACTAGGCTCACCCAAGGAATTGTATGATTCAAATCCTGCACATGGCTGCTTAGGGGCTAAGCCTTGGTCTCACTTCAGTATATTGGGTCTTCCGTACACCACAGGCCCTCCGGAAACCAGAAGAATGCAGTTTCCATTCGGACATTCCACGTAATGAATTTGTTAGCCAAGCAATATTTCATTTCTTGTCAATGGGACGCTTTTGCCACCGCCATACCTGTGACATGAAATGTGGCAGGCTAAGAACTTCTTCATGCACCTTTAGGTGTCAATCTGAATATAGTTAAAGAAAGCAACAGTCAACTTGAGTTTGTTGCACCGCCCGGCAGGCAAACATGTTAGCCTCTGCTCTACTGTGATATGAGTCTATATATATATAGACAGCACAAAGGAAACAGTTCTCAGTATTCATTTCGCTCAATAAAACGTTATGACAATACCAGCGGGTCAACAGCTGTCGCGGCATTATTTCGGTATATCAAGAAAATCCGTTTTCTTGCAAACCACTTAAATCCTGAACTTGTTTGTTTGTTTGTTTGTTTGTTTGTTTGTTTTTCCATATCCTTTACAGGACATCGCTGTCAACATCAGCATCTTTCAGCTGATTGTTGATTTCCTGGCAAGATTACGCTCAGTAGTTTGCCATTGCTTTCTGAGCGACCGGCTCCATACTCTCATAAGTCACCAGCGCGACTCGAGCCGCTTCCAATTCTCGTGCGCTTCCAATTCTCGTGCGCTCATGTCAACCACGAGAGTATTCGGGGTTATGGAGAAAGCTGCTAACCCCTCGACCAGGGAGACCCGCAAATCCTGAACTAGACACAATATCTTTGAATGATATAATTACCTATGTATGTTAAGTGTTACCTAGCACCTATATGTTCTGATAAATATACGTACAGTTTTGGTGAGTTAAATATTAACTATTTCTCTTTATGTCTAAAACGGTATTAAAATCAGTGTGTGTCTCACGATCGTTAAATTTATTTCAATTTGATTATATCTCTGACGCCAATTTGAAGCTGCCCATGAACCAGGACCAGAAAAGGTTAGTATATTAACATTAACGGCTGTGCACAAACAGGTAAAGGCAGTCCCATAGCAGATACTACCATTGGGCTGTGAAATGTTCCTT
>JACEFZ010022241.1:0-18286 GCA_014155875.1 Cepaea nemoralis
AGACATGTAAGCGATTGTAAACGATAGACAGAGGGAATAACCATGGATACATAAATATATGAAGCCCGTAAACGGGCACTCTCCCGCTGTTTATGTTTCACCTCGACACAGCAAGGTACAAGAGGAACAAGATGCAATGAGATGAGGTATGCCATGTGGCCAAACCATCTAGATATTTACCTCTCTGCCGTCCCATTATTCATTTTCCCTCAATCTTGTCAGTTGACACGACGTTCTCCCGTTTAGTCTTCCCAAAACGTGCTCAAAAATTCTTGACTGTCTGCGTCTAATTTCTCTAATCAGTTTACGGTTTTCTTTGTTTGTTGTAAGACTTGCTCATTTGTTTATTTGTCTGTCCATGGTACTCTTTGCATTTCCCTCAGAAACCACACTTCTTCCACTGCCATTAGATGTCTTGCAGCTTGTCTGTTCAATATCTACGTTTCACATCCATACAAAAGTACAGGTTATATGTAGCACTTCAACACTATTTTCCTCCTTTTCCCCTTTAATTTTAGTTTATTAAACTGATTCCTCCTCTGTGATTTACTATAATCCTCTTTGATATAATTTCTAATTGCGTGGACATACGTGTATGCTTGTTGGCGTTGTACGAGGAGTACAAATGGTAATGGCACGATCGAACTGTCTAGTACAATAGTTCCAAATAAAAGAATCATTATATTACAATGTACTTTGTCATTTGTCAGTTGTTTAAAACGATAATCTGGTGTAAATCAGAAGTAAGACTTTTGAGAGAACCATGTGATGACTGTGAATCTACAACCATGGCCAGACTGCGAGAACAGCAAATTAAAAGAGGGTTGGCCAAACAAGAACACTACGCGGGAAGCCAAAGAAGACTGATAAACCAACACAGAACTGGTGTCGTTAGCCGCTACACGCTGCGGGATTTGCTGAGGAGGGGATCCGAGCACTTATGGACTGAATGGTTCGATGTGCAATGAGGATGGTCTGTCGACTAACTAACTAACTAATCTGGTGTAAATCAACGTGGTCGAGAACCGGAGAGCGTTGCTATTTCTAAAATAATAAAAACAAACCAGTTTCACAAGCTATTTTTTTTAAAACACGCTTACTCCGTGCTTCTTGTCCGATGATATTCGAAAGTCATATCTTTTTCCTGTGTAAATTTTCATTTATCTGGCACTAAAATTGCGGAAGCTACGGGAAATTAAAAAAATAATGCACTGTCAACATTCAGTCGATAAATCGGCTCTTTGGCAGTTTAGGGTAGTTCAGTTCAGCCGATTAATCGGCTCTTGATAGATAATCGGATAATTAACACGTGCTTATTGCCACCAACTGGCAACTAGCCTATCTATAATAGCAACAAACAGTTTTAACAACACTAATGCAACAAATATTATATACAACGGAAATATTCAGTTTATCAATACTTTACAATCACAAAAGTCAAACTTATTATGGTATTTATTTTAAATAGATAATTACATTTGTTTGGAGTACATACATTTTCTTAAATTACCTGGAAAATTATTCATTAAGTTGTTTCAATTTGTGTTGTTGTTTTTTTTTCTCTTTTTCTCAGCAGCCAGCGAAGGGTTACAGACCCAATTCGTAATCCCGCATACCGCGTTCGAAACACAGCAGCAGGCAATTAGGCAGCAGACTGTCGGTCATTCAGAAAGCAATGGCAAACTACCGAACGTAAATTTACTCAGGAATAACAAACAGCAAAAAAATGCTGGGGTTGATTTTGACGTCCTGTAAAGGATATGCAACTAACTACAGACAAAGTCTGTTTTAAAAGCCCTTTATGTGTGCCATGTTGTTTTTAACGCCCTTTATGTGTGCCATGTTGTTTTTAACGCCCTTTATGTGTGCCATGTTACTTTTAACACCCTCTATGTGTGCCAAGTTTTTTATAACGCCCAAATGTGTGCCATGTTGTTTTTAACGCCCTCTGTGTGCCATGTTATTTTTAACGCCCTCAATGTGTGCCATGTTATTTTTAACTCCCTTTATGTGTGCCATGTGTTTTTAACGCCCTTTATGTGTGCCATGTTATTTTCAACGCCCTTTATGTGTGCCATGTGTTGTGTTTAATACCCTTTGTGTGTGCCATGTTAAAAATGTATTTTTGGGATACTGAAATCCGTATGGCCACGCTGTTATTTTTTTAGATTTGTTGGATTACCAATTTGTTTGCAGCTGGCTTCCCATCTTACTTCTGTTTATCACAAATACTGGCTTCTCATCCGTTAACTCTGTTTATTACAAATACTGGTTTCCCATCCGTTAACTATGTTTGTCACAAATACTGGTTTCCCATCATTTAACTCTCTTTGTCACAAATACTGGTTCCTCATCCGTTAACTTTATCTATTTGTGTTTGTTACAAATACTGGCTTCCCATCTGTTAACTACGTCACAAATACTGGTTTCCCATCTGTGAACTCTGTGTCTGTCACAAATACTGGCTTCCCATCCGTTAACTCTATCTATTTGTGTTTGTCACAAATACTGGCTTCCCATCCTTTAACTCTATTTGTGTTTGTGATAAATACTGACTTCCTATCCGTTAACTCTATTCGTGATTGTCACAAATACTGGCTTCCCATCCATTAACTCTGTTTGTACCAAACAACTTACGATAGGGGTATGTTAGTTACTCTACATGTCATGTGCTTTACGCCTTCTGTGTTATCCGATCATTACATTAACCCATTCTATCCTTCAAAACAGCAGTAGCTCAATGGTTAGATGCTTCTTAGAAAAGAACAAGCTAAGAGTAACAGCTTCGTAGGAAATAATGAATTAACATTACAGCTTCTTAGGAAAGAGCAAGTTAACGTAACATCTTATTAGGAAAGAACCATTTAATATAAGTCTCTTAGGAAAGAACAAGTTAACATAATAGCTTCTAGGGAAAGAATCAGTTAACATAACAGCCTCTTAGGAAAGAACCATGTAATATAACAGTCTCTTAGGAAAGAACAAGTAAACATAATAGCTTCTAGGGAAAGAATCAGTTAACATAACAGCCTCTTAGGAAAGAACAAGTTAATATAACAGCATCTAGGGAAAGAATCAGTTAGCATAACAGCATCTTAGGAAAGAACCATTTAATATAACAGCTTCTTAGAAAAGAAACAGTTAACACGAGAGCATCTTATGAAAGAACTATTTAACATAACAACCTCTAATGAAAAAACAAGTTAACATGACAGCTTTGTAGGAAAGAACCAGTTAACATAACAGCTTCATAGGAAAGAACAAATTATTGTGCCTGGGACAGAATAAGTTTAAATGTTAACATATCTAATGGTATCCATTCATTTAGAATGATCTCCCCAGTTTGAAATAATTACTCATAAACAATCCCACTGCATTATTTATTTATTTATTTTTGGCGTTTCCTCACTTTGAACTCAAGCGTAGCACATGCACATGATACAGCTACCAGTAGCTGCTTCTACCAGTGTGTGCACGGGATTGATTTTTTTGTGAGGGTTAGCTTTCCCTATTACCAGTGTCCCTCGCCATCAGGCAAACCCTTCTCCAACATCAAAGGTACTGATAATTTATGTCCGCAAGTCAAGGACGAGAAGTCAACATTTAAATTTAAATGACCACATATCCACATTTAAGTCCAAATGACCGGCATGTGATACAAACCCACTATGTCGCGGTTAGAAGGGAAAGTTTAAATCTCTCAGCCACTGTATTAAACTTAAAATCTTCAACTCTTGTGTGATTCCAGTGCTAACGTATGGATGTGAGAGTTGTAAATCAACGGTAGCTTTAGATAAAAAAATTAGACAATTTTGAGAACAAATGTCTTAGAAGAATTCTAAACATCCAGTGGACAGATTTCAAAACCAATTCGCAAATAAGACAAGAGACTAAGCAAGATATTGTATCCAATTTTATAAGAAAACGCCGTTGGAACTACATCGGCCATGTACTCAGAATGGACAAGACAAGATTCCCCTACCAAGCCCTCTTATGGTCACCAATAGGGAAAAGAAAACGGGGAAGACCAAGAGAGACCCTGCGTAGAACCATCATCAGAGAAGGCTCATTCAACGGCCAAGTGAACATCCAAGATCTACAACAGGTAGCAGCGAACCGCCAGACATGGAGAGACAGGACTTCTGCACTATGCGCTGACTTAGGCTCAAGAGGAAAGACTAACTAACTGTACTATATTTTCCAAGGCTAAAGGTTGAATCAAATCTTCAACTGGTCACTTCATCAACAACCAACAAACCACACAAACAAACAAACAAACAAACGAACAAAACAAAGCAAAGCAAAATCCACTTGATTTATAAATTTTAAGTGCGGTAAAACATGACATGCCATACATACAGTAAACATGGAAGATGTTAGAAACTAATGTGTCATCAATATAACTTGTAAAACAACAACAACAACAACAAATTGAAATTAGCAGTCTAGTCAAACAAGGTTATGGAGTACCACAGATATAACAAAAGTTAAGCAGTAAATACTTCATGGGTAAAGTTTCATAACAAAGACAATGAACTCTTTCAGTCCCTCGCAATGTGTGATGACAAAGTGACACTTGGCACTTCCTCATGTCTCCCAAACATATGTCAATCATTTTCAGTGAACACTTAAGCCCCTCCTCATGTCTCCCAAATATATGTCAATCACCTAAGCCCTTCCTTATGTCTCCCAAACATATGTCAATCACTTAAGCCATTCCTTATGTCTCCCAAACATATGTCAATCACTTAAGCCCTTCCTTATGTCTCCCAAACATATATCAATCACTTAAGCCCTTCCTTATGTCTCCCAAACATATGTCAATCATTGAAGCGCTTCTTCATGTTGTCAGAATCTCTAATGTCTCCAACCGAGATGCAGTAACATCGTTACGCCCGCCAGGCGAATAGTCTCCAATCGGGATGCAGTAACAACGTTACGCCCGCCAGGCGAGTACCAGTTACCTACCCGCAGGTTGCTGGCTGACGTGATAGTCAGCGGTCAGGCAAGGACAAAGCAAGACGCACGCAGTCCTCGTGAAGCCAATCCACAGGGCAAGCGCTGTGCGGGGAAACCGGCAGACGGCTTGGGAACTCGGACATGACAGGACGTGTGGGTTGAGAAAGGCTTCGTGTAGTTATGTGCCCGAAAGTCGAGTGCTTGTATATCTTGTGAGATAGACTGTGAAGCTGTGGGTTTTGTCTGTAAGTGTACTGATGTATTGTATATGTATAGTAATGATCATCACATGCCAAACTAGATCGTATTGCATGTGAATTGTAAATAAACCCATTGAACTTAGTGTCATTGTGTGTCAAGTCCAATCATTTTGTACTTGTACTTGTCTCACATATGTTAGGTCCAACGAGCCAGGTTTAAGACCCTGATATGTGTGAACGTGGAAGGCTCGTCCTCTTAGATTGTTTGAACGTGGAAGGCTCGTCCTCTTAGATTGTTTGAACTTGTAAACGTGTAAAACATCGGTGATTGTGTAACTTGTCGCCATTTTGACCTTGTCGCCATCTTGTAAACATGATGTCTATGTCCTTACTGAATGTCATCGTGATGTAAGTGATGTACCATCATAGTTGTAGAGTGTTGAAATATATCTAGATTGTATTCGTGAAGCTAGTTGTGGAAAGCAGAAAGTTTGAGAAAGAAAGTGACTTGTGATTTGAAAAAAATTGTTGACCGACGACATTACGACCTACAATTACACTCAACGCCATACAAACCTATTCAAAACTTAGTGACAAGCATACACATCACATAAAGATAGATTCTAACTTATTTCCTCCCAAAAGAAAGCAGGTTTTCTGTGCCATCTGAAACCGTTGCCCGTAGAGGTCATTTGTCCTTGAAGTAGCGACCCTACAGTTCCTAGCCCTGGTTTAAACCGTTCTCCACTGCATCCAGTACACTTGAGTATATTTTTTTTCAATATACTTTCGGATGCAAATTTGGGCATAAATTGTAAGTTCAACAAGATTGTAAATTTTTCACGTTACTAACACCTTGTAACAAATTGTGTGTCTGATAACTCATTTTCATTTAAACATTCCATCATGTCTTCGTTAAACGACTTCATCGAGATGGGTTTAAAGCTAAAGTTAACTGGTGACGAGTTAACAAAGTGGAGTGAAACAAAATATTCTGAACACCTCCTAGTACAAGAAAAAGCTAGCGAACGCGAGAAAAGAGCGGCTGAAAGAGCATTAAAACAGGCAGAGATCTCAGCTCAAAGTAAACGAGAGGAGCTTGAATTACAACTCAAAATTAAACAGCTTGAAGCCGATACTGCCATAGACAAAGAGTCTAAGAAATCTGAAAGACTGGAAAAAGAAAACCAGTACAAAAAGTATCAAGGTATTGTGAGAAATTATACCTCAGGTGACTGCATTGCAGCGTTCACCCAGAATTTTGAAACCTTAATGGACCACTATCAGGTCCCAGTTTCTGAATGGAACATTATTTATATGAGGAGTTTGTCAGGGGAACCTCTGAAAGTCATAGAGACTATCCCCAAAGACCTCAGAAAAGATTACCACTATCTAAAGTCAAAAATTATGGCACATTTTATGCTAGATGAGGCAGGTTACAGAGAACAGTTCAGCAAATTGAGTCAAAAATCTACTCAAACGTTCTCTGACTATGTCTCCGTAGTCCGAGACGTATTTACAAAATGGCTTTCAGCAGCCAATGTAAATAAAGACTTTCATAAGTTAGAAGATCTCATCATCAGGGATAAAATCATCACATCCCTTCCATCATCATTTTCAAAATTTTGGCAAGAGAATGAATGTACGAGTGTAGAGCAGATTGAGAGACGTGGGTCGGCTTACTATACAGCCAATAAACATTGTTTTGCTAGTGAGGCTACTGATACAAACTTCGTAGCATCTGCTAACTATGAAAAACCTCGATCAGAACCCTACAATAGGCAAAGAACATATAAGCCTACTTCTGAGAAATACAATCATTGTAGATTTTGTAACATGTCACACCACCAAGGTGAAATGTGTGACAAGAATCCGGCATATCTTACATACTTACAGAACTTCATAAATAGTCAGGATAAGGAACGTAAATCCTTAAAAAATGCACGAAAATGCTTCCTGTGTAAAGCGTACGGCCACTGGCCACTGGCCACTGTAAAGGAAGGCAAATGACCAAGAAAGCAAATGCCGCCTTATTTGACAGTTCATCATCAGATGAAGAACATTCAGAAAAGCACCCTGTGAACTCAGCACAGGCTTTTGACATGTTTAATTCACATAAGTGTACTATTTGTAATACCTTTTATGAAGATGGCATTTTAACATGCGGCCACTCCATTCCTATTGCCAATGAGGAAGCTAATTTGGTAATATATTCCAAAGGCAGAATAAACATCCACCAGGGATATGTGAATGGCAAGCCTGCTACAGTCCTTCGTGACACCGGAAGTTCTCTTATAGGTTTAAAGAGAGAGTTCATAATGCCTACAGACTATACAGGCAGGCACGTAACATGCAGAACGTTCTCTGGAAATATCGAAAAGTACCCATTAGCATGGGCATATATTCAGACACCATTCCTCACTGGGAAAGTAAAATGCGCTGCATTAACTAACCCTGTGTGTGATATTATCATTGGGAACTTACCAGAGGTGAATGATATGCCTCATGATATTACATCGGTTTGCATTGATGATAACATAACATCATCACCATCACATGTCATCATTGAAAGTATGGTATCACCAAATGAATGTATGGTAGCTAATGGAGCACTAACATCTCATGAAATCATCGACCAAAATGTTTCATCACCATCTGATATCATTGAATGTGTGAACTCTACTGCTAGAGTGCAAGATGAAATTAATCAAACTGAGGCTATAGAAATGCTTAGCCCAGTGATACTGCCTCCTAAAACCATGAAGGAGAATTGTATAACAGCCCAAAAGGCTGATCCGTCGTTATCTAAATATTTTAATCTGATCGGCCAAAAGCCAAAGGTAACTAAAAATGCAAGATGGCATTTTGCTCTGAAAAATTGCATCCTCACCAGGTGCTATACCAGAGGTAACAGCACCACAGAGCAAACTGTTTTGCCAATTGAATACCGTAAGCAAGCCTTACATCTTGCCCATGATATACCGCTTGCAGGGCATATGGCATACTCCAAGACCAGATCAAGATTACTAACACAGTTTTATTGGCCCAGATTCTGCAATGACATTAAGCAATATTGTAGAAGTTGTGATATCTGCCAAAAACTAGTAAAAAAAAGGTAAACACTCACAGGCCAAATTACAAATTACCGACTTAGCCAGTCGACAACTTGAGAAAATATCTGTCGACATAGTGGGCCCTCTGAATCAAGTAACATCCAGAGAGAATAGATTTATCGTTACCATCATTGATTATGTAGCCGCTGGCCTGAAGCGATTCCTTTAAAGAACATAACTGCCAATGATATCATGGAAATCTTCTTCCATATATTTTCACGAATAGGATTTCCAGACACTATCCTATCAGATCGGGGAAGTCAATTCATTGCATCATCTACTCAAGCTTTCACCAAAATGTTAGGGGTGAAACAATGTTTCAATTCACCATACCATCCTCACTCAACGGGAATCATAGAAAAGTTTAACGGTGATTTGAAGCATATGCTTGCTAAAGTCACGCAAGAATATCCCAAAAACTGGGACGTATATTTGCCTGCTATACTTTTTGCTTATCGCGAGGTCCCACATTCTAGTACTGGATTCTCTCCTTTTGAACTTATCTATGGTGCCAAACCACGTGGCCCATTGAGTATCTACCATTCAATGTTAACTGAAGCCACCCCTTTACTTAGACCCATATCATCATACGTATATGTTACATCATTGCGTGAAAGAATCATCAAATCTTGTACTATTGCAAAAGAAGCACTAAAACTATCTGGTGCTACATATAGACAATATGCAGACAAAGGTAACAGGACAATAACGTTGACACCTGGACAGGACGTACTTCTCCTCTTACCTAGTGACCGACATTTATTGACTGACTCTTGGCAAGGACCATTTAAAGTAATAAGACAGATTTCAACTGTAGACTATGAGATTCAAATAAAAGACAAACATAAAATATTCCACATCAATATGCTAAGACCATACTACAACAGAGACAACGAACAAGACGATACAACAGCCTGTACAGTTATAACAGACCATGAAGATGACGAAGATAGTGACGAAATTCCAACACCTGCATTAGACACGACAAACTGCTTGAAGGAAATCAAAATAAACCCAAATTTAACTCAAGCAGAAACACACAGCTGCAAACATCTCATACAACAGTACAACACCATCTTCTCCAACAACCCAGGACAAACAGAATTAGTACAACATCACATCACGCTCACTTCAAACACACCAATAAAATGCAGACCTTACACCATTCCATTGCATTACAAAGAAAACTTACATAAAGAGATCATTAGCTTAGAGAAAAACAACATCATTAGACGATCCCAATCACATTTTTCATCTCCAATGGTCATGGTACGCAAAAAGGACAACACGATAAGACTCTGTGTAGATTATCGAAAATTAAATAAAATAACACTTCTAGATCTGGAACCAATGACCAACTGCGAAGATCTACTGACAGAACTGACAGACTCTAGGTACTTTACGAAGCTGGATATGACTAAAGGTTATTGGCAGATAACGGTACACGAGCAGAGCAGACATCTAATAGCCTTTGCCACACCTTGGGGACTGTACGAATGGTGCAAATTGCCATTTGGGCTAGTCAATGCCCCAGCGACATTCGTACGCATGACACGACTCTTACTTGTTGACATAACAAACATTATCTGTTACATGGACGACATTTGTGTTCACACAAAGACGATGACAGATCACATAAAGACATTACAGCAGACATTTGAACGGATCAGACAGCACGGACTGACTGTGAAGCCTACAAAAGTTGACATAGTCTATCAAGAAATCTCCTTTTTAGGCTACAAAATATCTAATGGCTTTGTCACGACAGACGATAACATCGTGTCGAAAATACTGAAACTCTCACTTCCGACTACCAAGAAACAAGTCAGAAGTGTGTTAGGACTATTAAATTATTATAGGCAGTTTATACCAGATTTTGCTGAACTGACAGAAAAATTTACTAACCTACTAACGAAAAACCAGCCTGAAAAGATTGTAAACAATGAATGCCTAAAATTTGCATTCCAGAAAGTGTTATCGTATTTTTCTGAGAATAGTTTAAAGAATCCCATTCTCAAATTGCCAAATTTACATATTCGTTTCAGATTACGCACAGACGCGAGCTCCGTGGCGATTGGGGCAGTTCTGTTACAGGAAGATGACAACATTCTACACCCTGTATACTACGTCTCTAGAAAATTGAAACCAAGAGAACGCGCTTGGTCGACACCACAATTAGAAGCCCTTGCTCTGGTGGTGGGTATAACTAAATTGTCCAGATTCCTCCTGGGACGGCATTTCATTGTAGAGTCCGACAATAGTCCATTAAAATTTATTACTTCAGGAGTGCCGACAAACCAGATGATAGCGCGATGGTCTCTTTTGCTGCAAGATTACAGCTTTGAAGTGCGACATATCGCTGGCAGAACCAACACGATTGCTGATTTTTGTCCCGTTGTCCGAACGACCCAGTAAGCACTAATGTCTGAGTGCAGTGTGTTAGAAAACACTCAGACCAACACAGCCATCAGTGAAGTTTTTTCAGGAAAGCTGTGTACATCTAATATACGATGTGATAGGGTTCATTCCCACTGCAAATATTTTTTCTTATTTTATTATTAGTGTAGTAATCGTCTTGAATAATTGCGTAGTGTGTGTTAGAAAGCGAACAATATTAATTGTATATATTATGAAATAAGAACAGTGCCACATGCGCTCATAACTTACCTCAACCGAACTATTCAAGTTATCAGTGGTATCTGCGAGTGGAACATATCCAGTGATATTTTAATCCGTGAACGAAAGAGTGAACTGAACTGTGACATTTACACCATTGCAGTCAATCGCAATCCAGAAGTTTTCCAGTGAAACAACGAACACATCAACTATCAGAACAATTTCACATTCCGAAATGCTACGAACGAAAGAGTGAACTGAACTGTGACATTTACACCACTGCAGTCAATCGCAATCCATTTCAATCCAGAAGTTTTCCAGCGAAACAACGAACACATTAACTATCAGGACAATTTCACATTCCGAATTGCTACACCAGAGCGGAACAAGTGTGTGATAGAATGTTTAACAACATCAGCTGTTCGTGTGTACTTCCGGATAGTTTGTAAATTTAGACCAAAAGTAGCAGACGATAAAAAAAACCTTAAAAATTTATGACGCTTCCAAAAAAATTATGAAACACCAAGTTCGAATACACGAATTGTGTACTAGTATTTTTCGACTAGTGTAATCTTAGAATCATATCTTGAGTAACTTATTCACACTAGCTACATTTTTTCGCTAGTATGGAAAAGCATCAAGCTATGACGCTGAGAAATAGAATAATAATTGTAATAGAGTAGATTTGAGATCATTTGAAATTATGTCCCTTTCATTTAATTGTTGTTACAGTATTACACTAAGGGCGGTAAATTGAAATGTATTCGAACATGTGTTGTATAAAAATAGCCATTGTGTTGCCAGATTGTCAACACTCCAAGAGGTCATCAGCTGGGCATGGTATAGGGTTACCGACGTTGTAGACCAACGGAAGAGCTCCCGGCCAAATGAGGTCGGAGCTCGAGCGTTGAATGCGGCTTATAAAAAGACGTATTACAGTCTTACCTGATGTTTTTTGTTGCAAAAAGCATATTATTTCGTTTTTTTTAAAGAGGTTGCGAGGTAGTTGCATTGGATGCTGGTGCTACCGATCTGACTGGGTCAATATTGCAACTCAGGTGACCATCCATCGAGAGGATGAAACTTGGAAAGTGGTAAAGATTGAACACCACATGACTTAACATACAACTTGCATTTCTTATGTATTTCTATGCCAATGTACATGACAACAGAAAGGTCGATTCTGACATGGTTAAAAGATTAACCCTGTATCTATGTAGAGTATGCATGAAATATAAAATCTTTCATGAATAAGCCCCGGGGGGAGAATCTCTAATGTCTCCAACCGAGATGCAGTAACATCGTTACGCCCGCCAGGCGAATAGTCTCCAACCGGGATGCAGTAACATCGTTACGCCCGCCAGGCGAGTACCAGTTACCTGCCCGCAGGTTGCTGGCTGACGTGATAGTCAGCGGTCAGGCAAGGACAAAGCAAGACGCACGCAGTCCTCGTGAAGCCAATCCACAGGGCAAGCGCTGTGTGGGGAAACCGGCAGACGGCTTGGGAACTCGGACATGACAGGACGTGTGGGTTGAGAAAGGCTTCGTGTAGTTCTGTGCCCGAAAGTCGAGTGCTTGTATATCTTGTGAGATAGACTGTGAAGCTGTGGGTTTTGTCTGTAAGTGTACTGATGTATTGTATATGTATAGTAATGATCATCACATGCCAAACTAGATCGTATTGCATGTGAATTGTAAATAAACCCATTGAACTTAGTGTCATTGTGTGTCAAGTCCAATCATTTTGTACTTGTACGTGTCTCACATATGTTAGGTCCAACGAGCCAGGTTTAAGACCCTGACACATGTCTCCAAACATATGTCAATCACTGAAGCCCCTCCTCATGTCTCCCAAACATATGTCAATCATTTAAGCCATTCCTTATGTCTCCCAAACATATGTCAATCACTTAAGCCATTCCTTATGTCTCCCAAACATATGTCAATCACTTAAGCCCTTCCTTATGTATCCCAAACATATGTCAATCACTTAAGCCATTCCTTATGTCTCCCAAACATATGTCAATCACTTAAACCCTTCCTTATGTCTCCCAAACATATGTCAATCACTTAAGCCATTCCTTATGTCTCCCAAACATATGTCAATCACTTAAGCCATTCCTTATGTCTCCCAAACATATGTCAATCACTTAAGCCCTTCCTTATGTCTCCCAAACATATGTCAATCACTTAAGCCCTTCCTTATGTCTCCCAAACATATGTCAATCACTTAAGCCCTTCCTTATGTCTCCCAAACATATGTCAATCACTTAAGCCATTCCTTATGTCTCCCAAACATATGTCAATCACTTAAGCCATTCCTTATGTCTCCCAAACATATGTCAATCACTTAAGCCCTTCCTTATGTCTCCCAAACATATGTCAATCACTTAAGCCCTTCCTTATGTCTCCCAAACATATGTCAATCACTTAAGCCCTTCCTTATGTCTCCCAAACATATGTCAATCACTTAAGCCCTTCCTCATGTCTCCCAAACATATGTCAATCACTTAAGCCATTCCTTATGTCTCCCAAACATATGTCAATCATTGAAGCGCTTCTTCATGTCTCCAAACATATATCAATCACTGAAGCGCCCCCTCATGTCTCCCAAACATATGTCAATCATCTTCAGCGTACACTTAAGCCCCTCCTCACGTCTCCCAAATATATGTCAATCATCTTCAGTGTAAACGTAATTGATTTAGTGCCGAAGGGTAATAATGAATTAAACTTTACATTATAATACTTGTTCATTTGATTACGTACCATGTTTGGTCCAAACTTACTGTTTGTTTGGCCCTGAATCAGTAGTTACCACACCAAGCTATCTCATTAGCAATTCACCTTCTCGACATATTACAAAAACACACACAGTGGCATGCAGTAATTTCTTTTCCTTGATTTATTTAATGAAAAATAAATGAAGATTTCCGTGCAAATTCTTCAGAAACCAAACAAGTGAATACAAGGGATGCTTGTCTTGGCCATGCATGTAGATGAGTAGGCTACAATTATTAGTCAGGTACATTATCAAACTAAATATCACGAAGATAAATTTAACCCAGGAGTCAAAGCAGCTTTTGATTCACAGAATATAACAAGATTAACAAATGTTGCTGTCTATACTCATGAAATAAGCACAATTTATAATTATTCACAATTGAGTGGGTACATTTATATATATATATATATATATATATATATATATATATATATATATATATATATATATATATATATATATATATATATATATATATATATATATATATATATATAGTTGAGGAAAATGAGCAATCCTGTTTCCATGCCATTCCATTGGCAATATGGCACTAGGCTGGTATTTTCTTGACCAAATGGCACCCCCTGGCTGAAGCGGTCAACATCACAATGACCACCTTACTTCCCAGGCCAACTTCTGGTGCTACTAGTACTACTACATCAGGCTGGGTTGACCACACAGCCATTAAGTAAACAAGCAGGGGCCCTTTTACATATTTTGAGACAAACTGGGTACATAGAAAATGTATTCCTTTATTGAATTTATGCACAGAAGACGCGAACAATATATTGCACGATTTATTTGCCTGGCATATTTTGCTGCATCTCACCAGGTGCTTACTGTAAAGTTATATATCATATGAAGTGAATATATAAATAATACTTAAGCTGAATCAGTTAAAACACAGAAAGAGTTCATTCTAAATGTGAAATTACCATGGTGATAATAGATGCTCCACATACGAACAATATCTGTGGCTTTGTGTTTTAATTGTTTCAGCTAAAGTATTACTTATTTATTTACTGCATATGACATATAACTCTGCAGTATACACCTGACGAGATACAGCGAAACATGCCGGTCTAAACATTGTGCAACCTACAGTTTGTAGCTTGTGTGTGTAAACATACTGGGTACATGGTACAGTAATCAGACACAAGTCAAGGAGCCATGTACAGCCTTTGAGCTACACTGGATATCTGGTGCTAAACCCATATTTTATAGACAGGCTGGCACTCAATGGGTGGATGAGGTTAATATCATGCCGGACTCCTTTACTCCCTAGGGCAATTTCTGGCACCCGTTGTTAGGCTAGGTCCACCTGCAAGGCCTGGTCAATTTGTTTAGGCTGAAATCTGCCTTGGTGGGGATTTATTTATTATACCATGACCTAGGGACGCAGAGGTGTTTCCAAGGCAGCAGGGCCAGGTTCTATACTGGCCAAGACCTACTAACACGCCCTAGTCGTGCGTCCTGGGCAACAGGTCCATTCGGGGTCCTGGCTAACGTAGTAGGATCGCTGATTCTTTCGAAGTCGGAGAGTATCTGCCTGCACAGTGAGGAACCACCAGTCTGCACACCAATAAGCCAGACATGGGACAACAGATACTTACGCAAACCTCAGGTCTGGTATGACATTACACTGATGTTGGACAACAGGATGCCTTCATCCGACATACAGGACTTCACGCTGGAGTTCACAGCCAGCGAACGTAAACAAGCAAGCAAGCATACCGTGGCCTGGAATATCTGATGGTCTAGAATATCTGACGGCCTAGAATATCTGACGGCTTAGAATATCTGACGGCCTAGAATATCTGACGGCCTAGAATATCTGACGGCCTAGAATATCTGACGGCCTAGAATATCTGACGGCCTAGAATATCTGACGGCCTAGAATATCTGACGGCCTAGAATATCTGACGGCCTAACACTTCACACTATTGAGAAGTATTTGCGAGAGGATTACCTTACATCTACACACACACACAGATGCATGCATGCATACAGATAGGTATATATGTATATATACACACACGCATACTCAAGTTTTGATGCTATCATAAATGTACATATAAAACCCAGGTTCTATGTGAGCTCCTGGCAACATTATGTTAAATTTAACAAACAATCTTTCTATAAAGTGATGTTCTGTGACAAGCAAAACAATTTGTTTATGATGTGACTTTCAGTGATGTGACTTTCTGTGACGTACAAAACAATCTATCTATGATGCGACTTTCTGTGACAAACAGAATAATCTTCCTATGATGTGATTTTCTGTGATAAACAGAACAATCTTTCTATACGTGATTTTCTGTGATAAACAGAACAATCTCTCTATGATGTGACTTTCTGTGACAAACAAAACAATCTTTCTATGATGTGACATTCTGTGACACACAATACAATCTCACTATGACATGACACTGTGACATACAAAACAATCTCTCTGTGACATGAAATTATGTGACATATAATACAATCTCTCTATGACATGACATTATGTGACATACAATACAATCTCTCTATGACATGACATTATGTGACATACAATACAATCTATCTATGACATGACACTGTGACATACAAAACAATTTCTCCATGACGTGACGTTCTGTGACAAACAAAATAATCTCTCTATGACATGACATTGCGACATACAAAACAATTTTTCCATGATGTGATGTTGATTTTCTGTGACAAACAAATAAGGATATTTGCACATGAAATGCTTATGTGGTACACAGACATAAACTGGTTACCAATTTATTACAAATGTGCACAGACACATGACTAGGAAATTTATGACAGGAAACAGTCAAAACTTTAGTGTTTGCCCAAGTCTAGATAGTGTGTGTGGTGGTGGTCGTGGGAGGGAGGGGGTGGGGGCAGAGGAGGATATTAACACAAGTCTAAAAGATAACAGGCAGAAGGTCTGTGTGTGTGTGTATGTGTGTGTGTGCGTCTGTGAGAGAGAGAGAGAGAGAGAGAGAGAGAGAGAGAGAGAGAGAGAGAGAGAGAGAGAGAGAGAGAGATCAAAAGGTGGCATTGGTCGAGAGGGGGGATTTAAAAATTAAAGGGGAGGGGGAGAAGATAAAATGAAGATGTACTAAAGAGAAACATCTGATGATCTCAAACATCAAGAAGCATGCCCTTTTCCTGAATGGCATACCTTCATATAACATGCAGCCAGATAGATAGATAGATAGATAGATAGATAGATAGATAGATAGATAGATAGATAGATAGATAGATAGATAGATAGATAGATAGATAGATAGATAGATAGATAGATAGATAGATAGATAGATAGATAGATAGATAGATATAGATAGATAGATAGATAGATAGATAGATAGATAGATAGATAGATAGATAGATAGATAGATAGATAGATAGATAGATAGATAGATAGATAGATAGATAGATAGATAGATAGATAGATAAAGAGAGAGAAAGATAGATAGATAGATAGATAGATAGATAGATAGATAGATAGATAGATAGATAGATAGATAGATAGATAGATAGATAGATAGATAGATAGATAGATAGATACATACATACATAGATAGATAGATAGATAGATAGATAGATAGATAGATAGATAGATAGATAGATAGATAGATAGATAGATAGATAGATAGATAGATAGATAGATAGATAGATAGATAGATAGATAGATAGATAGATAGATAGATAGATAGACAGACAGATAGATAGATCCCCGCCAGAAGCCGGGCCTTGTCAGCTAGTTTATTTATATAATCACGTTTCATGAAAGAACCCCCATTTGGAGACACCTCTGAATCTTCGCGCTGTTTGTTTCAAAACGGAAATCACGTGAAAATTTTAAAAAATGCGGGGACGTGTCTTGGTGAAGCTGTAATACTGTTAAAATCATGGACGTAATCTCTAAGTCGTAATTAATATACCGCATAAAAACAAACTTTGAAATCTGCTGTAGAATCTCCAGAACACAAATTCTTTTGTTGGGTGGACATAATGATAAGGTTATATACTAAATCTCATCATTTTTCCTCAGTTGGTTACAGAGATATTGAATTTTATATTGAGGCAACAACAACAACAACAACAAACACTATAGCCTTGTGGGCATGTAGGATACAAAGCAAGAAGCCATGGTCCAATATCAAGAACTCAAGGCTGTTGAGACAATAACAGTGCCCAGCCAATATCTCATTTTGTTTTCAATTTCAAGTGTTAATCCTTCCTTCTCTGGGGCGATCTATTAGATTATCTCTCTTTTTTCCCTTCATCATCACCATCATCATGTGACGTGCTGATAAGCGTGGGAGGGCGTTTTTCGCGATCTCACAAGATCACGAGAGATGTGGATACTCTCCGTGTTTTTGCCTCGCTTATGCCATATGGATGCACAGATGCCATGTTTGCTCTTGGACAACGTATAGAAAAATCAATCGAATTCAATGACATAATCTACTTAGCCTTTGTCGAACAAGAAAGGGCATTTGATAGAGTAGATAGAAACAAGCTGTGGGAAATCCTTAAACAATATGGAGTGAGTACACATATGATAAACCTTTGAAGAAGCAACAGTGAATTCACTATAAGAACCAATAGAGGAC